>LNAC01000070.1:4646301-4728521 GCA_002007465.1 Ailurus styani | reverse complement strand
GAGACCCACAGGAAGTGTGTAACGACACCTCCTACGAAGCGCTCCGAGGTCGCCGTCTTCGCTGCCCGGAGGAGGTGTGGACCGACCTTCCTAGCACACACCGGCGCGCACGACTCGGTCTCTGCGCACAGCCAGGTGTGGAACCCACGGTCCCCACGACGTTCTGAAGTGGGCAGCATTCCGTCCTGCCGCGCGCCCGGGCCCGCGGTCCCCGCTGCCCCCTTGGAGCTCCGCAGAGCTTCCCCTAAACGCCAGGAGCCGACCTTGCGAGAACCCGCTCCGTTCCTCTGGTGTATGACACCTGTTTTAACGCGCCGAGTTGAGTCACCTTTACACCCAGACATGTACAGGAACACCTCCTACTGACACAAGCCACAGTCCCCGCTGCCCGGTGGAAGTTCCCCATCCAACTACAACACTCGCATCCATTCCACACAGAGAAGGGGGCAGTTTAATGACACCTAAGACAAACTAGGACCAGGGAGGCATACAGGAGCACCACCTACACGGCTCGGTATCACGAAGGTAAGGCTGGCGCCCTCCACCTTTGTTTTACCTAGCAAACACTTTCGTAGCACTTACTGTATGCGACCGGGGTTTACACTAAGTGCTTAGGGAATATGAATTTATTTAATCCTAGGAACTCTGTGCAGCGGGTGGTGTTAGCATTGCCAATTTATGGATGAGGAAACGGAGGCACAGAGGTATTAGGACATCTGCCCCAAGATCCCATAGTAGCTGGAGGAACCCTGATTATCCCAGGCGATGTAAAGCCAGATTCCATGCTCAACTCCCTTTCTACTTACAGCATTAAGTATCTCCAAAATAATAATAGTGGTAATAAGTAACATTTAAAGCACATCTGACTGATGAGCCAAATGTGATGCTCACATCTTGACCTCACCCCACTGTGACCAGGAAACTTCAGTCCCTCTTACCCTTGTGGTACATGAGGAGAGAGAAGAATATGAGGCAGAGAAAGAGACTAACTTCGGAACAAAAAAGAAAGGATTCTTAACACCTTGCTCTGTCAACACTCCTCCTCGTCCAGGCTGAATTTTAAAAAAAAATCTAAACATTTTTGACAAAATAATGTCTGTCCAAAAAAAAGTTAATTGCCGCATATTTCAAATATGTAATCCTGTGGAGAAATTGGAACCTTAAGCACAGCTGGTGGAAATGTAAATGGTGCAGCCACTATAGAAAACAGTATGGGGGTTCTTTTAAAAAAAAAAAAATTATGATTCAGAAATCCCACCTCTGGGTATATATCTAGCAGTTAAAGCAGGAACTTGAAGAGATATTTGCACACCCATGTTCACTGCAGCATATTCGCAATAGCCAGGAGGTGAAAGCTGCCCAAATGTCCATAGATGGATGCATGGATAAACAAAATATGGCATGTACATACAATAGAATAGTATTCAGACGTTAAGAAATCTTACATTTTTTTCCTCAGAGATTTTATTTATTTGACAGAAAGAGACACAGCGAGAGAGGGACCACAAGCAGGGGCAGTGGGAGAGGGAGAACCAGGCCTCCTGCTGAGCAGGGAGCCTGATGCAGGGCTTGATCCCAGGACCCTGGGATCATGACCTGGCCCCCACCCCGGGCCAAAGGCAGACGTCCAATGACTGAGCCACCCAGGCGCCCAAGAAATCTTATATTTCTTTATTAAAGAAAGAAATCCTGTCACATGCCACAACATGGATGAACCTTGAGGACATTCTTCTGAGTAAAGTAGACCAGTCATAAAGTAGACTACTGGAATACTATATGATTCCGTTTGCGTGAAATACCTTGAGTTGTCAAAATCACAGAAACAAAGTATTATGGTGGTTGCCAGGAACTGGAGGAGCGGAATATGGGGAGTTGTTCCATGAGTATAGAATTATACTATATGAGCATGGAATTATAGTTTGACACAATGAAAAAGTTCTAGAGATCTATCACACAACAGTGTGAATATAGTTAACACCACTGAACTGTCTACTTAAAGGTGATTAAAAGGATAAATATTATATTGTGTTTTTTTTACCACAAATAACTTTTTAAAAATGTAATCTCATTTAAAGGATATATCCATCACAATGAATTTCTTTAATGATGCAGGCTTCCAGCAATGATGGGGTACCTTGTGGAATAAACTACCTCTCCCACTTTAAGAATTGGAAGTATAAAAGTTGTATTTAAAACAACAAAACAATAAAGGTTGTTTAAGGCTACGTTATTCTAGAGCAACCAAGGCTTGAGAGTCCAAGAGCTCAGCAAGAAGGGAAACACACTGAAGTGACTCCTACATTCTCAACCACTTTTCTTTCTTAAGGCATTGTTGATTTCTGTCTAGGAGTATAGAAACCAAACAGTGAGAAACAACCTAGGATTTTTGACAGTCTGATTGGGCTACAGATACAAAATTTGGAGGTCAGGTCTATCAAGACAGCTAGGACTTAAAAGCCCAAGATCCCGGGGTGAGGTGGGAGGGACGGGGAGGCAGGTGGAGAGAAAGAAGCAGATTCCCTGCTGAGCAGATAGCCCAAAGCAGGACTCAAACCCAGGACCCTGAGATCATGACCTGAGCCGAAGGCAGATGTTCGACCAACTGAGTCACCCAGGTGCCCCTCACTGGTGAATTCTAACAAACATTTAAATGAAGAAATCAGGGGTGCCTGGCTGGCTCATTCGTTAAGCGTTTGCTTTTGGCTCAGGTCGTGATCCCAGAGTCCGGGGATCGAGCCCCATATCAGGCTCCCTGCTCAGCAGAAAGCCTGGTTCTCCCTCTCCCACTCCCCCTGCTTGTGTTCCCTCTCTTGCTGTGTCTCTCTCTGTCAAATGAAAGAAAGAAAGAAAGAAAGAAAGAAAGAAAGAAAGAAAGAAAGAAAGAAAGAAAGAAAGAAAGAAAAGAAAAGAAAAAGAAAGAAAGAAAAAGAAAGGAGGGAGGGAGGGAGGGAAGGAAGGAAGGAAAGAAAGAAGGAAAGAAAAGAAAGAGAGAGAGGGAGGGAGGGAGGAAGGAAGCAGGGAGGGAGGGAAGGAAGGAACGAAGCAAGGAAGGAAGGGAGAAATTATACCAATTCTCTCTACTCTTTCAGAAGACAGAAACAGAGAAAATATTCCTAATTCATTCTATGAAGCCACCATTACTCTAATCCAAAACAAGACAAAGACATTATAAGAAAATTACAGACCAGTATCTCTCATGAACATACATACAAAAATCCACAACAAAACATTAGTAGGTTGAATCCAACAATGTATAAAGAGAACTATATGCCGCCAACTATCATAGCCTGTTCAGGCTGCCATTCCTCAACTTACCATGGGGTCGTCCCAGTAAACCCATTGTAAATTGAAAATATCATAAGTTAAAAATGCATTTAATACACGTAACCTACCAAACACCGTAGCACAGCGTAGCCTATGTTAAACATATTCAGAACACTTACATTAGCCTATAGTTGGGCAAAATCATCTAACACCAAGCCTATTTTAAAAGAGTGTCGAATATTTCATGTAATTTATTGAATACTATACTAAAAGTGAAAAACAGAATGGTTGTATAGGTACAAAATGGTTGTTAAGTGTATCAGTTGTTTACCCTTATGACCAAGTGACTGACTAGGAGCTGTGACTAGTGGATGCTGCCACTCCCAACGTCATGAGAGTATCACACCACATACCACTAACCCAGGAAAACATGAAAATTTGAATTTCAAAGTGTGGTTTCTACTAAATGTCTATTGCTTTCACACCATCATGATGTTGAAAAATCTATGAACCAGAAATCAAGCCCTTAGATGGCACCATCTCACTGTGTCCTCACATGGTAGAAGGGACAAGCTAGCTCTCTGGGGTCTACTAGGGGCACTAATACTAATCACGAGGGCCCCACCTTTAATTACCTCCTGAAGGCCCCACTTCCTAATACCATCATCTTCGGGGTTAGGATTTCAACATATAAAATGGGGGGGGCATGAACATTCATATAGAAACAACCATATGGGATTTATTTCAGGTATGCAAGGCTGGTTCAACATTCAAAAATAACATAATCTACCACATCAACAGGCTAAAAAAGATCATTTCAATGGATGCAGAAAAGCATTTGACAGAATCTAACACCTACACATGATAAAATCTCTCGGTAAACTAGGAATAGAGGGAACTTCACCAACTTGATGAGGAATATCTACAAAATTCCTACAGCTAATGGTGAGAAACTAGAAACTTTCTCAAAAAGATCATGAACAAGGCAAAGATGTCCCCTCCCATTAATGCTTTTCAACATCCTACTGGAAGTCCTAGCTAATGCAATAATACCACAGAAGAAATAAAACGTAGGGAGATTACAAAGGAAGAAATAAAACTATGTTCACAGATGACATAATTGTCTATGCAGAAAACCTAAAAAAAATGACCAAAACCAAACCAAACCAAAACAAAACCTTCCTGGGAACTAATAAATGATTATAGTAAGGTTGTAGGATATGAGGTTAATACACAAAAGTCAGTGACTTTCCAAATACGAGTAATGAAGTAGCAAAATATGAAATTTAAAACATATTACCACTTACATTAGCACCCTGGAAAATACTAAGGTATAATTCTAACAAAATCTGTCAAGATCTATATGAGGAAACCTACAGAACTCTTATGAAAGATATCATAGACCTTAATAAATGAGGAGATAGTTCATATTCATTGATAAGAAGACTCAGTATTGTCAAGCCATCAGTTTATCTCAAACTGATACATGGATTCAATGGAATGCCAATCAAAATCCCAGCAAACTGGGCCTTCACACTGGCAGCAGGAGGTGGCAGGATGGTGAAACTGACGGCAGAGTTGATCGAGCAGGCGGCTCAGTACACCAACGCTGTGCGGGACAGCGAGCTGGACCTCCGGGGGTTATAAAATTCCTGTCATTGAAAATCTAGGTGCTACCTTAGGCCAGTTTGATGCTCTTGATTTTTCTGACAACGAAATCAGGAAACTGGATGGTTTTCCTTTGTTAAGAAGACTGAAAACATTATTAGTGAACAACAATAGAATATGCCGTATAGGTGAGGGACTTGATCAGGCTCTACCCTGTCTGACAGAACTCATTCTCACCAACAACAGTCTTGTGGAACTGGGTGATCTGGACCCTTTAGCATCTCTCAAATCACTGACCTACCTAAGTATTCTAAGAAATCCTGTCACGAATAAGAAGGATTACAGACTGTATGTCATTTATAAAGTTCCGCAAGTCAGAGTACTGGATTTCCAGGAGGTGAAACTAAAAGAGCGTCAGGAAGCAGAGAAAATGTTCAAGGGCAAACGGGGTGCACAACTTGCAAAGGATATTGCCAGGAGAAGCAAAACTTTCAACCCAGGTGCTGGTTTTTCAACCGACAAGAAGAAAGGTGGGCCTTCTCCAGGGGATGTAGAAGCAATCAAGAACGCTATAGCAAGTGCATCCACGCTGGCTGAAGTGGAGCAGCTGAAGAGCTTGCTGCAGTCCGGTCAGATACCTGGCAGGGAATGCAGATCAGGCCCCACTGATGATGGTGAAGAGGAGATGGAAGAAGACACAGTCACAAATGGGTCCTGAGCAATGTGGCCTGAGTATCTGCAGGATGTATAATACACCTCTTTGGGATAAGTCCTGCTTGTTGAACTTGGAATAATAGCCTTGTTTGGGTCAGCAAAGTGGAATTCATAAGCATTGTTGAAATGCTTAAGACTGCTGCTGGTAATTTTGTATTATTAATTTTGAAATCTAAATGCCAGTTTTCTACAAATAGTAAAAACACAATGACATTCACTGTACTGCCAAGTTGTCATTGAGGGTGGGAGTGTGGAGTGCAGTGAGGTATATGGATGTGTGAATGTTTGGAAATGCCAGAGGGTGGTGTTTCTGGGTATGCTTCCCAGGCCTCTATAAAATGTTTAGATTTTTAAATTCTTAATAAAACTCAAGATTAAAAAAAATCCCAGCAAATTATTTTATGGCTATCAACAAATTGATTCTAAGTTGTTTTTTTAATTGAGAAATACTTGTACTTTTGTTTTATTTTTATTTTTCATTTTAAGTAAGCTCTACCTCCAATGTGGGGCTTGAACTCACGACTCCAAGATTAAGAGTCACATGCCTCACCAACTGAGCCAGCCAGATAACCCTGATTCTAAAGCTTATATGGAGAGGTAAAAGACCCAGAACAGCCAAATCAGTATTGAAGGAGAACAAAGTTGGAGGACTGACACTACCTGACTCCCAAGACTTACTATATAGCTGCCATAACCAAGCAGTGTGGTATTGGTGAAGGAATAAACAAATAGATCAGTAGAACAGAAGAGAGAACCCAGAAATACACCCATGTAAGTACAGTCAGTTGATCTTTGACAAAGGAGAAGACAGTCTTTTCAACAAATGGTGCAGGGACTGGATATCCACATGCCAAAAAAAATAAAATAAAAAACAAAGACTTTACTCCTTTCACAAAAATTAACTCAAAATCGATCACAGATCTAAATGTAAAATGCAAAACTATGAAATTCCTAGAAAATGAAGGGAGAAAACCTAGATGGCCTCGGGTATGGCAATGACTTTTTAGATACTACACCAAAGGTAAAATCCATGAAAGAAATGATTGCTAAGGTGGACTTCATTAAAATGAAAAACTTTGGAGCACCTGGCTGGCTTCAGAAGAGCATGAGACTCTTGATCTCAATCAGGGTTGTGAGTTCGAGCCCCAGACTGGGTAGAGATTTCTTAAAATAAACAGATTAAAAAAAAACAACAACAAAAAACTTCTGCTCTGCAAAAGGCAATGTCAAAAGAATAAGAAAAACAAGTCCCAGACTGGGAGAAAATATTTGCTAAAGACCTATGATAAAGGAGTGTTTTCCAAAATACACAAAGTACTCTTAAAATGCCAACAGTAAGAAAACAATTTAAAACTAGGCCAAAAACCTTAACAGACACCTTACTAAAGAAGATACAGAGGCAAGTAAGTGTATGAAAAGATGTTCAACATTGCAAAAACTGAAAGGAGATACCACTACGCACCTGTTAGAATGGCCAAAATCCACAACACTGACAATACCAGATGCTGAAGAGGATGTGGGGAGCAACAGGAACACAGGTTCATTGCTGGAGGGAATGCAAAATGGCACAGCCACTTTGGAAGACAGTTGGGCAGTTTTGTTTTGTTTTTTTTCAAGATTTTATTTATTTGATAGAGAGAGACACAGTGAGAGAGGGAACACAAGCAGGGGGAGTGGCAGAGAGGGAGAAGCAGGCTCCCGGCTGAGCAGGGAGCCTGATGCGGGGCTCATCCCAGGGCCCTGGGATCATGACCTGAGCTGAAGGCAGACGCTTAATGACTGAGTCACCCAGGCGCCCCAGTTTGGCAGTTTATTATAAAACTAAACTTACTACCATATATTTTCCTTTGCACAATTTGCCACTTTAGAAACTCAAAGTTCTTATCTTTTGTATTTTGTCTCTAAAAATTTATTCTTTTGTTAAGATGTTATATAAGCTCAAGTTCTAACCAGGCCTTGGAGACTCATGTCTGAATATTCCCAGGTGTATTTGTAAAGCACATGTTAGTAAACTTCAATTTCTTCTTCTCTTGTTAAGCTATCCTTTGTTAATCGAACTTACAGGACCGCAGCTGAAAACTTGATAGGTAGAGGGAACAGACTTTTTTTCTTCTACTTAAGAGGCTTATTTAAGGGGCACTATGTAAGGGGATTTGTTGAAATATAGGATATTTATAGCAATAAACCATTTAAAAAATAATATCTAAATAATTTCACTCAATCACTAATAAGACCCATGGCCTTGATTTCCCTGCATACCATTCAATTTCAGGAATAGGGCTCAATTGGCTACTGGACGACACACAAAATGGCCATTCAAAACTTCTAGGAGGTTCTACAACTTCAGTGCAGTTAATGGGCAAGATCCATGGAAACGGAACACGTGAATTCATTAAGGTATCTGGGGGATGTTGCTAGAGAAGGCTTCAGGAGTTTAGGTTGGCTACCTTTATTTCTGATAGGATACTGCAAACCTGTTTGGTACTTCTTAGTAATAATGAGCGCATTGGGGCTACAGATGACCTAATCCAACTACTTCAATTACAGATGTGAAAACCAGGGCCCTATGAAAATATTTTTCCCCAATATCCCAAAGCTTCTTAGTAAGCAGGTTCATGTTTTAGTGACTAGCACCCAGAATTCCTGTCTCACAATATTTTCTTTTTATTTTCCCAAAGCTTTGAGACCATTTGGAGAATGCAGAGAGAAGCCTTTGATAAACTTCAGTAGAAAACAAGCCTGCTGGCAACACCTGACCAGAATCTTCAGATAGCTAGGAATGACTGGCACATGCAAAGGGAATTGTGAGGCTGTCACCCCAAAGGCAATCCATCTGGGCTTCTAGGATGGGGAGGTAAACCCTTCAGGTTCTATTCAAGGCGAATGTCCTAGAAGATTTTTGTTGGATAGGGATTTTGTTAATTTTGGTCTTGGGCTCTTCTTTTGCCATTCTCTGATCCTGTTTCCTCATTTGTAAAATAGACATTAAATGCTTCTAACATTAGAATTCTAGGAAATGTCAGAATATTGCACAGTAATATTAGAGAATGGAAGATGAGAAGTAAAAGAATTACACTGAGCAAGTATTTTTAACTGATTAAAGTGAAAGGAAAGGACTTTTTTTTAACCTTAGCTTTAAATAAAGAAAGAAAGAAAAACAAACCATTGTACAAATTTTCTGGGGCTATGAAAACAAAATACCACAGGCTGGGTGGCTAAACCAACAGACATCTTCCAGTTCTGGAGAACAGTTTTGGTAGATGTGGTGTCTTCTGAGGCCTCTGTCCTTGCTTTACAGATGACTGCCTTTCCCCTGGTCCTCACATGGTCATTCCTTTGTGTGTATATCCTTGGTCTTTTATCTCCAAATTTCCTCTTCTTGGAAGGACCCCAGTCAGACTGGAGTAGAGCCCACCTCATTCTAACTTAATCACTTCTTTCAAGGCCTTATCTCCAAATACGGAAAGTCTGAGGTACATGGGTGGGTGGGTGGGTGTGTGTTAGGATTCAACAAATGAGTTTGGGAGGCTTACAATTCAGGGCTCAACAACCATCTATTCTGATGTTCTCTTTTTAAAACAGCGACCAAGTGCATACTTCTGGAGAGAAATTATTTTATTTTAAGGTATATTTCCACATTTAGCAAGAGGATACATACTGAATTACATTAGCAGAATTACATTAATAATAGGTAACTTATGCCTGGAAAGCTAGTTAGAATGAAAAGCAGTTTTTGTTTCATTACTGTTCACAAACAGTATTTACTAAAGTAGTTTATGTGATTTCTGTGAAAATGCATTATAGAAGATCTTAAAACAAGTATATAAAAATCTATCATTAAGATTTCATTAGCATATAATCCCAAACTGAAAAATTTAAAACAGATTAACCTCCTTTTAAAGGGGAAGAAGTGTTGAAAAGAGCTAATTTTACTGTTTGAACCTGATTAGTTGCTCATCATACCTTCCCCACAATGAATGAAATCTAGCTCTCAGAGGGCAAAACTCACAAAATTCCATAGGCAGACCATCTTAGAATTCCGCTTAATGAAGCTTATGTTCAATTAGCTAGCTGTTTTAATCACAATTTCAAGTCTTATATATACAGAGATTCTATTTTTTCCAGAACTTGCATATCCTTATAATATGAAAGGGGAAAAAAAAACAGATTTTAACTGTTGATTCCTTTTACTTTTTGAGCTTAGTGACAGACATTTTTTTTTCCCCTGGTTCCTTCACAGCCTGGCATTCATCTGATTCATTAGCTTCTCCAATCTGGTTGCGAGGGCCATGTTTCCTTTAATCTTCAATTTTCCCGACATGAATGCCACTGTTGGTTTTAGTTTCCCTAAAATGAGAAAATGAGGGAAGGAAAAGCATCCATTAGTGCCTTTAGGGAGATACGACTTTAAGAATATGCATTATAAAAAGAATCTCCTTGAATTCTATAATCCTCTGAAGCACACAAATTTCTATTCCATAATTTTTTTTTATCAGTATCTTGGGAATCCCAATTCCTAGACTTAGATGTTAACAATATCTTTAATATGAGAGATAATGTAAAAATAATCAGCAAAAGATTATACCAAAAAGATGAAGATGCAACATTTATATACTAGTTACGGCACATTAAAGGATATATTGCCCTCAGATGAATTGTAGTAAACAAATACTATCTTCGTTAATTTTCCAATCTATTATAGTTCATTAAACTTTTAATATTTCAGGTTTAGATTTTAAAAATCAAAAGGTACAAATGCGTATAGTATTCTTTAAAAATTATCATTAAAAACATAGTGTACGGAGACAAAAGTATGTGTTAGCACAGAAATACCAGGATGTAAAACATGAGCATTACAACAGAATTGTAGTTATTAACACCATAAAAGAAACAGAAGCTCCATGGAGGGAGAAAACTTCGCTACTCTTACTCCAGTGCTAGTACAGGGTCAGGCACACAGTGGAATTAATGAGGAAACCGAGGCTCAGAGAAGATTCTGACTTGCCCAATGTCACACAGCCTGTATATGACACACTGCAATTCAAAGCCAGGTGTTTCTGATTTTTTTTTTAAGATGTTATTTATTTGAGAGAGAAAGAGAACACACACATGTGACCAGGGGAAGGGGCAGAGGGTAAAGGAAAAGGAAAGAATCTCCAGCAGACTCTGTGCTGGGCATGAAGCTCGACGTGGGGCTTGATCCCATGACCCTGAGATCACGACCTGAGCTGAAATCAAGAGTTGGACTCTTAACCAACTGAACCACCCAGGCGCCTCTAATTCTTATAGTTTTCTGAGCTACATGATGCCAATTTATATATATAGATATCTCCAGTAGGCACAATATGTGTCTGGCCCATTAGTAAACTTTTACTGGGCCACACACAAATAGGCTCTTTGTTGAAAAAAAAAAAGTGTGAGTTAATGCATTTATACATGTTGAGATATTAAACACCTTTAAAGTATTCTTTGTAGAGGTTGTAACAGCATGATAGATTGCTTAGGGATAGAAAGAATCAAGTCCAGTTTTTTTTTTTTTTTAACTTATTTGACAGAGGGAGAGAGATCACAGGAGGCAGAGAAGCAGGCAGAGACAGGGGGGGGAAGCAGGCTCCCCGCTGAGCAGGGAGCCCGATGCGGGCCTCGATCCCAGGACCCTGAGATCATGATCTGAGCCGAAAGCAGAGGCTTTAACCCATTGAGCCACCCAGGTGCCCTCAAGTCCAGTTCTTTAATGAATAAACAGCTGCACATTATTCCACGGAAATGTGATGTTAAATACCTAAATTAACAAATCATAAACTAAGGGGTAGTTTTGATTTACATAGAAGACACTGGAAAATCTTTGTTCTTTACAGGAACAGAACACCTCCTCCAGAAACTTTCAAACACTAACATCTGGGTGGTCTTCCGCTGAAAAATTGGCTCCCTATTCTGTCACCCTACTTCACTGTAGGGTTTCACAACCAAGCTCCACAAGCCCTGCTCACACATACACAGCTTCCACCAGCTCTATGGAGCCTTGCCTATAAAGACAAATGGACAGCAAATGGAGACAAAAAAACAAAAACGGGTAAAAGCCATTTGGCAGGCACTGAAGAAAGAAAGCTAAACAAAGTAAACAAAAAATAAAAAATTTCACAGTTCATGTCCCTATCAATAAGAGAAGATATAAAAGCAATGAATCAAGAAGAGAATACGTGAGAAAGGGGAAAGAAGAGAAGCGCAGGGAAGAGGGAGAAACAGAAGAGACAACCTAAATGGGTAGAGGAGGAAAATGAGAGGAAGGGAGAGAAGCAATAGAAGAAGGGGAATGGAATGGGATCCAGTGAGTGGAAAGGGGGTAGTAAGAGAAGAAGAAACAGAGCCACATGGTAAACTCCTAGAAATTAAAAATATGAGAGAGAATATTAAAATACAAAAGGCAAGAGGCACTGTAGATCTTCTGGTCATAGAAGTCAATCTTCTCCATTGCTACCATCCCCCTCCCACTACTGCAAAAGTCTCTCTCCATGCACCAACCCCCATAATACTCTCTCCAAATAGTTTCTCCTTACTATATAAAAACAACATAGTAGGTAAAAATAAGGTGAATCAGTCTCCCCAAGAGTAAAAAAGTTATATTAAGACATGTTCAGGGCGCCTGGGTGGCTCAGTGGGTTAAAGCCTCTGCCTTCGGTTCAGGTCATGATCTCAGGGTCCTGGTCCTGGGATCGAGCCCCGCATCGGGCTCCCTGCTCAGCAGGGAGTCTGCTTCCTCCTCTCTCTCTGCCTGTCTCTCTGCCTACTTGTGATCTGATCTCTCTCTCTGTGTCAAATAAATAAATAAAATCTTAAAAAAAAAATTTCTAAGACATGTTCAATAGGAGAAAGAGATGGTCAAAGACTGAATCAAAGATCATATGTTTTCTCTAGAAAGTGAGAACTGAGAGAAATATCTAAGAAATAATATAAGATACATTCCCAAGGAGCCTATCAAGTACCCAGGAAAAAAAAAAAAAAAGAAAAAAAAGACCACACTGCCTTGCATCATGAAATTTCAAACCACAGCAGAGAAAGAGAGCATCCTGATTCCAAAGTTTCTGGAAAGAAGAGAGGGTAGATACAAAAGATTAAGAGAAACAATAGGATCAAATTCTCAATGGTAATCTTAGAAGATGGAGCAATGGCTTCATGATTTTTTTTAAGATTATTATTATTTTTTTTTAAAGATTTTATTTATTTATTTGACAGAGAGAGAGAGAGATCAGATCACAAGTAGGCAGAGAGGCAGGCAGAGAGAGAGGAGGAAGCAGGCTCCCCGCCGAGCAGAGAACCCGATGTGGGCCTCGATCCCAGGACCCTGGGATCATGACCTGAGCCGAAGGCAGCGGCTTTAACCCACTGAGCCACCCAGGCGCCCTTAAGATTATTTTTTTATGTTTATTTTAGGGAGACAAAGAGCATGTGAGCAGGGGAAGGAGCAGAGGGAGAGGGGAAGAAACTCCAGCAAACTTCACACGGAGTATGGAGACCAACGTGGGGCTCGATCCCTCAACCCTGAGATCATGACGTGAACGAAAATTAAGAGTCAGGCACTTAACCAACTGAGCCACCCAGGCACCCCTTGGCTTCACTTTTCTGAAGAAAAATGAGTTTCAACCCAAAAAGCTCTACCCAGCCAAATAACGTGTTGGTAGAATACAAGTAGTTGTAGATACTCACAAAATACTACCACTTATGTATCCTTTCTCATGAAGCTACTGGAGAATGTGTGCCACCAAAAGAGGATATTAACCAAGAAAGAACAAGGGACACAGGAAATAAAGAGATTCAGTGCAGGATAGAGTTAAAAATTGCTAGGATCACAGCTGTGTAGCAGGCTTAATAAGTCTATCTATCTATTATAACAAGACAAAGGGCTCCAGGAAAAAAGCAGACCAACAGGTAACCTGACACATTTGGCAGAGTGGAAAATTGTATCAAAAGGTTGTGGGAAGAGTTATAGGAAGGTTATAGGAAGATTTGCTTAGTTTCTTTATACCTATTTTAGTGGTGGTGGGGGGAATAGGACAATTATTTATACCCAAGAAAAAGAAAAGTTCTCTGAGAGGAAACCTAATAATAGTATACTATTTGACTCAGCAGCAAACTATACCAGAATCATAATTATTTAAACATAAGTATTTATTTAAGCAAAAATGGTGATATAATTATATTGGGGGAATGGGTAAGGGGCAGGTAAAGCAAAATCAAGGTGCTGTAAGAGAACTTAAATCTCACCTATCAGTCTTTAGATTAGTGAATCTAAACAAAACAGTGTAAGTATACATTTAATACTGAGAAAAGTGATTACATTGAAAAAGATGGAGTTACATAATGAAAGAGATACCAAAAAGACCTGAAGGTGATCACTTCTGTGCTGTGGAAGGGGGAGAGGCCAAAGAACACCTTTTAAAAATATATACTTTGGGGCACTTGGCTGGCTCAGTTGGTGGTGTGTGTAACTCTTTATCTTGGGGTCATGAGTTTAGACCCCATGTTGGGTATAGAGATTACTTACAAAAAAAATTTTTTTTAAGATTTTATTTATTTGACGAAGAGAGACAGCAAGAGAGGAAACACAAGCAGGGCAAGTGGGAGCGGGAGAAGCAGGCTTCCCGCTGAGCAGGAAGCACTATGTGGGGCTTGATCCCAGGACCCCACGATCATGACTGGAGCCAAAGGTAGATACTTAACGACTGAGCCACTCGGGTACCCCAAAAATTTTTAATAAAATAAAAATAGGTACTTTAAAGAGTGAGGTGAAATTCACAAGACATAAAATTAACCATTTTAAAGTGAACAATTCAATTAAGAAGCATTTAAGTACAGTCACAAGGTTGTACAACCACCACCTCTATCTAGTCCCAAAACATTTCCATCCCCCCAAAAGGAAACCCTGTACCCACTATGCACTAACAGTTCCCCTCCTTCTAGACTCTGGCAATCACCGATCAGCTTTCTGTCTCTATGAAATTACCTATTCTAGTGTTTCATATGAAAGTATTCATACAATATGTGATCTTTTATCAGGTTTCTTTCGCTTATTAAGTTTTCAAGGTTCACCCACATTGTATGATGAATCTACTTCATTTCTTTTTATGGCTGAATATTTCATTATACACACAAACACACACATACAAATAATTTGTTTATCGATTCATTTGTTGATGCCCATCTGGGTTTTTTCCACCTTTTGGCTACTGTGAATAGAACATGCATATATACATATTTGAGTATTTCCTTTTGAATATGGGAGTGGAACCGCTGGGATAGCTGGATATCCACATGCAAACAAATGAGGTTAGGCTTCTACTTCACACCATATACAAATATTAGTTCAAAATGAGTCAGAGACCTAAATGTGAGAGCTAAATCTAAGAACCCTTAAAAAAGAGGCACCAGGCTGGCTCAGTCAGAAGAGCATGTGACTTTTTTTTTTTTAAGATTTTTTTATTTATTTATTTGACACAGAGAGAGAGATCACAAGCAGGGAGAGAGAGAGGAGGAAGCAGTCTCCCTGATGAGCAGGGAGCCCAATGCAGGCCTTGATCCCAGGACCTGAGATCATGACCTAAGCCGAAGGCAGAGGCTTTAACCCACTGAGCCACCCAGGCGCCCGAGCATGTGACTTCTGATCTCAGGGTTGTAAGTGTGAGCTCCATGTTGGGTGTAGAGATTATTTAAAAAAAAAAAAAATCTTAAAAAAATAAAAATAGGGGCTCCTGGGTAGTGCAGTCAGATAAGTGTAAGACTCTTGGTTTTGGCTTAGGCTGTGATCTTGAGGTAGTGCAATCAAGCCCCACGTTGGCTCTCAGTGTGAAATCTGCTTGAGTTGCTCTCTCCTCTCTCCCTCTGCCCCTCCCCCATGTTCTCTAAAATAAATGAATAAATCTTTTAAAAAATTAAAATAAAAGCCCTCTGCGGTGCCTGGGTGGCTCAGTTGGTTAAGTGTCTGACTCTTGATTTTGACTTAGGGCATATCTCGAGTCCCACGCCAGGCTCTACCCAGGGAATGGAGTCTGCTTAAGATTCTCTCTTAGGGCCTCTGGGTGACTCAGTCAGCTAAGCGTCTGCCTTCGACTCAGGTCATGATCTCGGGTCCTGGGATCGAGCACCACCTTCAGCTCCCTGCTCAGCGGGGAGTCTGCTACTCCCTCGCTCTCTGCCCCTCCCCCCATGTGCTGTCTCTCTCTCTCTCTCAAAAAAAAATCTTCAAAAAAAAAAAAGTGAAAGTTGAACATATGCTAAAAGAAAAAATGCTGAAAGAAGCTAGTCACAAAAAAAAATCACATTTATACTATTCTGTTCATATGAAAGTCCATAAAAGGGAAATCTATAGAGATAAAAAGTAGACCAGTGGTTGCTTAGAGCTGAGGGCAGGTTGATGGGGAATATGGGATTAACAGCTAATGGATAAGGGATTTCTTTTTGAGGTGATGAAAATGTTCTAAAAGCAACTGTGGTGCTGATTGTAAATATCTGTGAATATGCTAAGGACTATTTAACTGTACACTTTATTTATTTATTTATTTTTTAAAGATTTTATTTATTTATTTGACACAGAGAGAGAGATTACAAGTAGGCAGAGAGGCAGGCAGAGAGAAAGGGAGAGGAGGAAGCAGGCTCCCTGCTGAGCAGAGAGCCCGATGCGGGCCTCGATCCCAGGACGCTGAGATCATGACCTGAGCTGAAAGCAGAGGCTTTAACCCACTGAGCCACCCAGGCGCCCTAACTGTACACTTTAAATGAATTGTGTGGTATGTGAATTATTCCTCAATAAAGCTGTTAAAAAAATAAAAGCTACTGTTACTTATAACAATAAATTGAATTAATAATTAAAAATTTTCCCACAAAAAATCCCAGGTCCAAATAGCTTCACTGTTTTTTTGCAGGATACAAAATCAATATACAAAAATTAACTGTATTTATGTATACTAGGAGCAGATAATTAAAAAATAAAATTAAAGACAATAATTCCATTCACGGGCACCTGGGTGGCTCAGTGGGTTAAAGCCTCTGCCTTCAGCTCAGGTCATGATCTCAGGGTCCTGGGATCGAGGCCTGCATCGGGCTCCCTGTTCAGTGGGGAGCCTGCTTCTTCCTCTCTCTCTGCCTGCCTCTCAGCCTGCTTGTGATGTCTCTCTCTCTCTCTCTCTCTCTGTGTCAAATAAATAAAATTTAAAAAATTTAAAAAAAATTCCATTCACAATAGCATGAATGAAATAGGGGAGAAAGTATGAACCATAAAAGAATTGACGGATTAGACTTTACCTAAAAACTTTCATAACTCAAAAGACATCATTAAAAAAATGAAATGATAAGTCACAGACTGAGAGAAGATATTTGCAAATCACATGCATCTAGAATTTATAAAGAACCTTGCAATTTAATAAAAAAAGACAAGTCAATTTAAAGACAAGCAAAAGTTTTGAATAGTTCATCAATGTAAATAGCTATTAAGCACATGAAAAGATGCTCACCATTAAGGAAATACAAATTAAAGTCACAATGAGATACCACCACACACTTACTGGAATGGGTATAATATCAAAGACATTGCCATTTGTGACAACATGGATGAACCCAGACCCAGAAAGACAAATACTGTGTGATCTCACTTATAGTGGATTCCAGAAACAGAGAGTAAAATGGTGGTGCCAGAGTTGGGAGTGAGAGAAATGGGAAGACGTTGGTCAGAGAGCACAAACTTTCAGCTATAAGATGAATAATTCCTGGGGATCTAATGTACAGCATGATGACTATAAGTTAATAACACTATACTGCATATTTGAAATTTGCTAAGAGTAGATCTTAAAATGTTCTCACTACAAACATAAAAAAGGTAATTATGTGGGATGATGAATGTGTTATTAGCTTTATTATAGTAACTTAACAATGTATATATATACATGTATCAAATCTAAGAGAAATGAAAATACACATCCACCCAAATACATGTATGACCATACTCAGAGCAGCTTTATTCATAATAGCCAAAAACTTAAAATAATCCAAATGTCCACCATCTGGTGAGTGGATAAACAATATGTAGAATATCTACACAGTAGAATACTATTCAGCAATAAAAAGGAAATGAATTACTGATACATGCTACAACATGAATGGATGAATCTCAAAAGCCTTATGGTAAGTGAAGACAGATACAAAAGACTATCTACTGTTTATTTCATTTACATCAACTACCCAGAAATCTATGAGAGACAGAAAGCAAATTAGTGTTTGGCTAGCTGAGTGTAAAAACAGGGAATGATTACAAAGAGACATGAGAGAATTTTCTGGGGTGATGGAAATTTCTCAAACTAGATTGTAAGTGATGGCTGTACAACTCTATAAATCTATACTGGGTGGATTTTGTTATGTAAATTATACCTCAATGTTTAAAAAATAACTTTAAAAAATAGCTAGTAAGCACAATATCCTATATATAATATCTCCTCCCTATATATTAAACAGGTAATCTTCTATAATTTCCTTTCTATGCTAATGCTTTACCCTACAGTGGCCTCTACTGGCCAAAAGGAGATTTCGATTAGATGATCCTAGTTGCTTAAAGTTTCTGTATTTATAAAATAGCCACTATATAAATTAGGTCAAAAATGGCTATGGTTTCTTAAAAGAGAAATATACTAGGATAAAAGATCTAAATTGTGCCCCTTCAGAGGAGAGCTGATGGGATAAAGAGTAGGAACAGAAGGACATAAGAAGCAGAAGTAAATTCACTGTCGCTGTAAGAAACCTTGTAAGAATACTTTTTTTTTTCTTTTAGTTACTCATTGATTATCTGACTTCCCACAGTCAACCCAGGGGCACAGTCACAGAAAGCTATAAATAGAAAGCCCATTATTATAGGTTGATGTTACATAAATAAAATGTAAATTAAAGAAGTCATTTGACTCTTTCACCTTTGGAGGGCGGAGTAGCATAATGATTAAAAGAGCATGAGCCTAAAGAGTTAGCCTGGCTATGGCTATGGTGAGTGCTGTCAAATGTGAAATGTGTAAGCCTGATGATTCACAGACCTGTACCCCTGGGGCAAATAATAAAAAAAATAATAAAAAATAAAAAGGAATAAATAAGTAAATAAATAAATAATTTTTAAAAAGTTAGCTTGGATTCAAATTCTGGCTTCGACATTTCTTCACTGTGTGACCTTGAGTTTATTATTTAACCCATTGGTGCCTCAGTCTTCATTTTTATAAAATGGAGAAAATATTTTATTTCAAAGCATTGTTTGGAGTATTACTTAACTCATAGTAATCATACAACGCACATTAGCTATAATTATTATTTCAGTTTAGAAATTGACAATTTTTATTTTAAATGATCTTTAAGTTCAAAATACTACTTATTTATAAAATATAAATTTGCCAACATTTACTGAGCATCTAGTATGTCTAAAGCACTTTAAGTTGTATGAGGACATAGTTGTTGGAATACAAAAACACTAGGGCGCCTGGGTGGCTCAGTGGGTTAAAGCCTCTGCTTTCGGCCCAGGTCATGATCTCAGGGTCCTGGGATCGAGGCCCGCGTCGGGCTCTCTGCTCCGCAGGGAGCCTGCTTCCCCCTCTCTCTCTCTGCCTGCCTCTCTGCCTCCTTGTGATCTCTCTCCCGCTGTGAAATAAATAAATAAAATCTTTAAAAAAAAAAAAAAAAAAAAAAAAAATACAAAAACACTAAAGACACTACTGAAAATGACTAAAGAGATAATTATTAACATTGAAAGACGTTATAACGTGTGAGTGAAAAAGATTACCCAACAGCAGTAATGCTATAATCCTGTTTTTATAAGCACATGTGTACATTTATATACATTCATAAAAGTATATATGACTCTAAACCAAAATCAACTAACGGTTGACTTCTCAGCAGTGAGATAAAGAAGTATCTTTATTTTGCTTAGGGGTGCTTGGGTGGCTCAGTTGGGTAGGTGGGTGACTCTTAATTTCAGCTCAGGTCATGATCTCACAGTCCTGGGATTGGAGCCCATGTTGGGCTCCACACTCAGCGGGGAGTCTGCTTGAGAGACTCTCTGTGCCCCTCCTCCTGCTCACATGTGTGCACTCTCTCTCTCTAAAATAAATAAATAAACCTTAAAAAATAAAAAGAACTATATAATAGCTTTTTCTTAAGTATATTTTCTGATTTTGTACCATGAGTTATTTAACACTACTGTTAAAAAAAAAAAGTTGGGGCGCCTGGGGGCTCAGTCAGTTAAGTGTCTAACTCTTGGTTTCAGCTCAGGCCATGATCTCATGGGTTGTGAAACTGGGGTGTGTGCTCAGCGGGGAGTCTCCTGGAAGATTCTCTCCCTCTGCTCCTACCCCCTTCCTCGCATCTAAAATAAATATATCTTAATTAAAAAAAAAGGAAAAGTTGAAGAGGCCTCAATGATTAGTAAACATACACAGACTTTCTCAGATAGTATGTAGGCCATTAGCATCCTAGATTAGAACTGGAAAGCAATGAGAGCCTGGATGGCTCAGTGGGTAGGGAGTCTGCCTTCAGCTTGGGTCATGATTCTAGAGTCCTGGGATTGAGTCCTGCATCTGGCACCCTGCTCAGCGGGGAGTCTGCTTCTCCCCCTGCCCCACCTCCCCACTTGTGTGTGCGCTCTCTCTCTCTCTCAAAAATAAGTAAATAAAATCTTTTTTAAAAAAGGAATTGAAAAGCAAGACCTACAGGGCACAGAGTACATACTGTGATCTTCAATTTACAAAGATTAAAACAAAGAATGAATCACATTTATAGATGATTAAGTGATTTTTTTGGTTAGAATGTTGTAATGCTTTAGTTTAAAGTGTTATTTCTAAATACATGTGATAATTACCATTTGGAGTAGTAAATTCTCTGGCACAGTTAGAGGTACATGAGCAGAATAGAAAACTATGCAAAATGTTCTCTTGCTTAGGGATTCCACGGAGAGCAGGATTATGGGGCCATGGGAGAGGGCCCCTGTTTCCTATGAGAGTCATGGCAAGATCAAAGCAGGACCTTACTCTCCATAAATGAGGTACAGCTCACCTCCTGTGTCCAGGTGTTACTGGAAGGGCTATCTTAGTCCAATCAGTAGAAATAAAGTCCACCTAGGAGGACTTTTTAATTAACCTCTCTATTCCCAAGATTATCTTATGGGCTTCTCAGTCATGCAAAAAGGAAATTCTGACTTCGACTTCCCACTTGTCGGCTAAACAGTAAGAACTTACCAAACAGTAAGAACCACCTTCTGAAGACTATGTGCTCTTTAACATCAATAGCCGCTAAGATTCTACCGCTACAAACTCAAGTCTCGATTACTGGAAAGGAATAAAGTTAGAACTAAATATTCCTTGAACAATCAGTAAGTTAATAAAATTGAAAACTCACCTGAAAACATTTTTACAAAATCATCAGTAGACATACTCATCACCACATCTGCCTGATCAGAGGGCTCTCCATATCCAACATTCCCACCTTTGCTTTTGAGATCAAGAAACCACGTTCCACCATCTTCACCTGCACAAAATACAGAGATACAGACAACAATGTTGAAGAAGCCCTGTTCTTCTTAAACTTAATTACTGCTAGAGTTAGAATAATTTTACATAATGCTGTTTTCCTGGTTTAAATCCTCAGGCTGCTATCAAATTCAGTAAATATTTATTAAATATTTCTGTGCCAGGCATTGGGCTAGGCTCTGAAGACCCTGCAGTAACATTGTTCTTACTCGAGACGAAGTGGAGGATAACACGGAGCCAGGCAAGCCCCATGGAAAGTGAGTTTGAAAAGTCAGGTAAGAATTAGGCAGATGAGGAACTGAAAGAAGTGTAGGAGGACTGAAGGTAGAAAGAGAATGAAGAGTGGCATGAGATGAGCTCATGAAGCAGTCCAGAGGCAGGGGGTACAGGGCCACGTGAAAGATTCACTGACTGTATTCGAAGAGATATGCCATGGAAGGAGAATGATGTAAGGTTGGTGTTTTAAATCGATCACCCTAACAGCAGTGTGGAGAATATATTGTTGAGGGATAAAGAGGATGCAAAAGGCAAGTTAGGATGGTTGTTGGGGTAGTTTGAGAACTTGAGGATGTGTGCCTGGATCAGGACTGTGGCAGTGGGAATAGGGAGAAGTGGGCGTATTTGACAGAGAACTACAAAGCAGAAACACAAGACTCAGTAAATGAATATGATGAAGAAAAGATAGGGAGAGCGCAGAAGAAACGATTTGCTAGTTTTTGGCTCAGGAAACCGGGTAAGTATGGATGTATTTTGTACTGAGAGAGGACTACTGAAGAAGATCAGATTGAATAGGCAGTGTCCGAGGCAGGTGTTGGGAATGGTGAACTGTTTTAGACATTTTCAGACTGAGGCATCTCTGTGCCAACCAAGTGAAAATGTCAAATGAAGTCTGACTAGGCTAGAAATATTAGATACATGAGTAATCATTTCCTATGGTCATTGAAGCCATGTGAGTGATTAAGGTTTCCTAGGGCAAGTCTGTAACTGACAAGGATGATTACAGACAGGGGAGGAAAGCAAGGAGAGCTGCTGTCAGGGAAGCCAAGGACAGGAGCCTTTCCAGAAGGCAGGAACGGTCAACAGCTTCAAATGCTGTAGAGTGGTGACAAGGTAAAAATGACAAAGACCCACTGATGATATAGAGGGCCTTCCTGACAGCAAATTTAGCAGAGTGGAGAAATATGATACCAGAGTAGACTGAACTCTAGATGAAATGAAGTCTGGCTCTAAAAGCGAGAGGAATGGTAGGGGTAAGAAGTGGGGTTAGGGGCGTTGTGTTTTGTTTTAAAGATGGAACAGACTTTGAGAACATTAAGTTATCACCGGAAAGTAGGCTGCAGGATACATAGGTGAGAGGGCATAATTAACAGCACAAAGTCCCTGATGAGGTCACAGGAAATGGGATCTACAACTTTGCTAGTGTGATCTGTGGACTGTAGTCCTGTCAGAAATGCAGAATTCAGACCCTACCCAGACATGCTGAATCAGACTCTGCATTTTAGCAGCATCCCAGATGATCAGTATGAACATTAAAGCTTAAGATGCATAAATCTAGAGCTGAGCTCTGTCCTACTGGGAAGGAAGAAAGAACGATCCTCATAACAACTGATTTGATATCAGATGACAGGAAGTTGAAGCACTTTGCAAGTTTCTATTATCTCTGTGAAAGAGAAGGTGGGGTCATCCGCTGAAATTGGCAGGGAAGTGGTGAACGGAGAGAGATGGGAGATTTGTGGAACACTGAAAAGTTTTAAAATAGTCACTGTGGAAAATGAGGCAGTCAGCTGACCACAGAAATACAGAACTCTGAGGTGCCGCTTAGACCCCAGTTGAAGACGGGTGATGAGAATTTCTACTGGTACAGATCCACTGGGTAGTGTGACAGTTTTTTCCATTTCCCAGGAGGACTGAGCAGCCTGGATGCAACTGTGGGGCAGCCAGACAGTGTGATTCATCCAGGACTAGGCTTCTGACGGGTGGTGACAAAAGCACAAAAAGGCCAGGGAATTTAGGATACAGGCAAGAACGTGATTAAAGCAATGGACCATGGGCTTTAAGGGGAGCAAGGGAAGACGACAGGAAACAGAGGAGACAAGATAAGAGAACTGATAATGTCAAAGTTTACATTCAATGGGACTGAAGTAGCTAGTTCTTAAAACTATCATTAATATGTACTAATACTATGCTGAGAAGAAAAATATTGAGAAGTTTGAGAACACTGATTACATGCAGACTGACTCAAATAATTTCAAAGATAAAAATGGCCAGGTACAGTGGCTGATGATACATTACTACATGCACCCTCTGTCATGATCCATATGCCCTCCTAACTAGGATTTTCTCTTAACTACATATGCCAAAATTTATTTAACACTGGAAGTGTATGTAACGAGATTTTATTTTACATGTGTCCATATGCACTGATCTTAACTTAAAAATACAAATCAGTAGTTACTTACTATTCTTGAATGCCTACATTCTAGAATTTAGGGTTCTGGATATAGCCAACTATCAAGGTGACTGCTACTGGAGGCTGATTTTCTTCCAAAAGCACCACATTCCCAGATATCATCCTTACCTGAGAGTTCAAACTGATAAATTGCTTGAGTGGCTTTAACAACGTCATCACTGAGAGAGTCCTTAACAATTCTAAAAGTTTCTGCCACGGCTCCAGAACGTGGTTTTGGTGGTGGCTGTGACTTCTCTTCTTTCAATTCCGGAACAGTATCTGTAAAATATTATTGATATAAATGGTTTGAAAGCCTACACACTATTAGGCCACATACAGAATTAATTAATTAGCAGAAAAGACTTGCCACCAACTTGACAAAAATGATTTTAAATACATCTGGTAACATCAAAAACCATAAGTCATACTGATGGAATAACATCCAAACACATCAGTCATGATTATAAATGTAAATGGTTTATACTCTCCAAGTAAAAGGCTAACTCTCAGATTAGGTAAAAAACAAAACAAAACAAAACAAAAACAACCCCAAACCACTACTAAACTATAGCAGCTTTTCTGTTTGTTTTTAAACAGACCTAAAGACACTTTTAGGAGTAATAATTAATCACTCCTTTATCACCCCTCTGAGTTCTAAAACCAAATGAGAAAAGAAGACACTAGAGATCAGAACATCAACATCAATGGACTGAATTGTTGGGGATTGTAGCTTGAATCAACAGCCAAGTGAACTTCCTAATAACTTCGCTTCTAAATTAAACTTAGTTCCTTCATCCCTGGATTGAACCTGCTTCCTCTCATCAGGGCTTAAAAATGCCTCTGAAAGTAAAGATCATATGAAAACCAGGGAAAATGTGCTCAGAAAGAAAGAACCTTCACAGCAGTCTAAACCACACAAAGCCGGTTCCTCTTCCAATTTCATCAGATTGGTGGCTCCTCCCACTGGATGAAGAGGGAGGTGAGGCTATCAGACTCACAAAAGCTCCCCCCCCTCACCCCCCGCCGAAAAACAAGGCCAGAGGAATGGAGGTTACAGTATTTTTAAACTTGGATCCACTTAACCCATTGGCCATAACCATTCGGCATATAATGAGCCAGGGGATCTGCAGGCCATAGGACAATTCCAATAGCATGAAGCTGTCCCTCAATACCAACTTCTGTTCCTTTATTCATTCTCCGGTAATCACTTGTGAGTAGTTTGGCAGTTGCCCCCAGAAACAAGTGAGAAAAATTCATTAATTAAATTAACTCCAAGGTCAATCTGTGCTCTAGGCTGAAATTTAATCTCCATCTATTTCCCAACTCAAATCATATCCAGCTATATTGTCCAATATAACTCACCAAAGGTTATTAAATGAAATCTAATTGACAGCATAAAGATACTCCATCGTACAACAGAAGCAATATAAAAGTATCCCAAATTTGCTGGATATAAATTACCTTCCACTATGATGATTCCAGAGACAAACAAAAACAACAATAAAATCCTTCTCTTATTACAAGTTAAAATCCAAATAGATATTAAAGATGAAATCTTCAAGACCCAATGGAGCAAAGAAGATACACACTTTTCAAAACGCTTGTTGTCAGTTTGTTATTATTTTTAAATTCATTACAGATAGTGCACCCCTTTGCTGCCTACACCCAGGGCAAACAACCCCAACTGCCTTGCCCTTGGCATAGGCATTGCTTTTTTTTTTTTTTTTTAAATCTTTTTTTTTTTTAAAGATTTTATTTATTTATTTGACAGAGAGAGATTACAAGTAGGCAGAGAGAGAGGAGGAAGCAGGCTCCCTGCTGAGCAGGGAGCCCGATGCGGGCCTCGATCCCAGGACACTGAGATCATGACCTGAGCCAAAGGCAGAGGCTTTAACCACTGAGCCACCCAGGCGCCCTAGGCATTGCTTTTTATTGATGGACAACACATACGAATAATGACCATAAGTACACAGCTCAAAAAGTTATCAGAAGAATTGGGGGATGGGTAGAAAGGGTAAAGAGGAGAGAGGGGTACAGGCTTTTCAGTTATGGAATGAATAAGTCACAGGGATAAAAGGTACAACACAGGGAATATAGTCAATGGTATTGTACTAATGCTGTATGGTGACACAAGGTAGCTACACTTGTGGTGAAGACAGCATAAAGTATAAAGATGTCCAATCACTATATTGTATATCTGAAAATAACGTAATATGCTGTGTCAACTACACGTCAATAAATTTTTAAAAAGTTATCAATAAGTGAATATACTGAATATACTGTGTCATCATCACCTACCATCATCACCACCAGAAGCCTGTGGTGCCAAGGAGACCACAGCAAAAACTTCAGTGTAAAGTTTTTTATGTAAATTGCATAATTTATCTCCTGGAATATTTAGACATGGTGTGATGGCTGCACAAGAGAATAAAACTTCAGGAGACAAAAAACAAATCAGCAGTATATCTGAAAGGTACAATCAAAAATAGACTACAAATATCTAAGCTGTAATGAGAAAAGCATTTCAGTAACAACGAGACACATGGCTAGCAGCCCTATCACAGACTCTCCTAACTTCACAACTTAAAGAAATATGGACATGTGAACAAGACACTAAACATCACCTAGACTCACAATCTACTGTCAGAATCTAGGAAGAAATGTTCAGTAACTCTAAGGTAGACAAAGTCAGCCTAAGAACATAGGACTGCCTATTCTTGGCTTCATGAAAGATCTCAGAGAAAGAACAGCTCGCTCACCTAAACAAGGAAGACAGGTTTTCACATTTTTAAACCACTGGACCAGACTCTGGGCTTGTTCCAGCTAGAAGACTAGGAACTGTCCCTCTGTTATATAATGCCACCTTTTAAGAACGCCTCCCTCTTTCAAATTCAATTTCCAAGCTTGTAGTTCCCAAAAATCAGAGGAGCAGACAGTAGACGGAGCCTTGGTAGTGGTTCATCCTGGAAAGTAATGCTTCAAAGCACTGATTAAAATGGGGAGGGGAAGAACCCTGGGAGCAGGGAATGTAGGGGACAGTTGGAAGTAAAAGAAGGTCCCATGTCAGTCTTGCACACTGGCACTAGCTACATGCCTAACAGTTACCACAACAGAGGCTACAGGTTTGAGAAAGGAATTCCACCTGATGGACAGGAGTAGAGCCAAAAGCAATCCATGCATTTCTGTCATCTGACTCTACTAGCTCTAGTGATCACTCCTAATATGAAGATGAATTGACAGGAAAAAAAATAACCCGATGCCTATGAAAAACAATGTACCACAAGGTAAAGGAATTATCCTGAAGAGAAAAAAAATCTATCTCTAAAAATAATTTACTATGAAACCCACAAGAATTCCTCCACATGAAAACTCTATGGAACAGGGGCACAGAGTCATATATAACTGGCCAGGATAAAAAGACAATGGAATAAAATGAAAAAGGAAATAGGGAAAATGAGAAACAAAAAGTACAACAGCAAAATTAAAATAAACATTATAGGCCATAAGGAAGAGATGAAAGTGTCGAAAGTCTTTTTGTAATGTAGGCTCCAAACCCAACGTAGGGCTTCAATTCACGACCCCAGGGATCAGGAGTCACGCGCTCTACTGACTGAGCCAGCCAGGCACCCTGTCAAAAGTCTTATCAGTAATACAGAGTTCAAACTTGAAAAGATCTCCCAGAATGCAGAAGGAAAGAGCAGTAAGATAGAAATAATAAAAGATCGTGATAACTACAGGGTAAAGGAAAAGGACAGCCAGGAGAAGAATAAGTGTTTCTGGGGAGAATCCAGAACAATTGGAACAGAAGCAATTAAAATTAGAACAAAAGAAAAACAACAACAACAAAAATAAACTGAACAACAAACAAGACTCTGTGGGTTCCCTGTGTTGCACTAGAATGGTAGAAGGAGGGGAAATCAATGAAGAAATGACAGTACTGTTTTTAATATGACAAAAAACCACAAATTTAAAATTATGTGCATAGTTTATATTTCATAGTTACAAATACATTATATAAAACAAATAAACTCAGCACAAATAACCAGAAAAGGTACAAACATGATTAGTAAATAGAAAGGCGAGCTGTTCCCATTTGAGAAATGAAGGATTACACACTGACCTCAGAGAGAAAGTGTGAAGTAAACATACAGTGGATGTGCATATGGACTAAACAATCACCTGCAAGAGATGTTAGATCCCAGGCCAGATACACTGGACCATTACCTATATAAATATGTTAAATATATCTACAGAAAATATTGAATAGAATTGCGTGAAGAGAAAGAATAGGAGAAAGAGAGCCACAGGAGCAAATGCTCTCTCCAGCATCAAACGGGGAAGAGAAGCTTTAGCCAAAGGAATGGGAGTACTGCGACCTCAAGGATGACAGCATCCGTCGTGTGGAGATGGATATATGGGTTGCAGTCAATGCACTTGACATATTCTGATCCCACAGGCAAATCACTCCGATTGAAATTTGATGCTAATAAACATTTATCTTCCATTTTACTTATGTAACCTCTCTTGTTCTGATTCCACGGTCATGAAACAACCTTCTGATTATGATTCTGTTCCCTATGTCATTATGACCCAAGGGAGAGAATGGGCTGATCATAGCAACTACACACTTAGTCCATGAGATGGCAACTACTCGTTATAAATTAATAAACTGGATTACTGGATTACTGAAATATGCTAATTTAAAGGACTTTATGTATTAAGGAATTAGAAAAGCAATTTAAATCTACTGGTTAAGGTTATGGGCTTTGCAATCAGAGAATTATGAATTTAAATCCTGCTTCTGCCACCTGCATGATCTCAGATATAAAATGAAAATAATAATACTTGCCTTGTAGGCTCATAAGTGTTAAATGAGACAATGAATGCAAAGGACTTAGCATAGTGTTTGAAACACAGTAGTGCCCAATAAATATTTTTTGAAAAACAAAATGAATATACATGATCAATAAGTGGTTCTTACTAGTTTAAATTTGGAATCTCAATGAGCTCAGATCCAATGTTAAAGTGATGAGCAAAAATCAGTATTTTACTCTTGCCTAACCTGAAGACTAAACTCTTTCAGACTTTTATAAGCTGTATATTTTCAAGTTTTTTTATGATACAAAGGAAAAGCTGTCATTTTTATTAAGTAATTTCTTAAACTATCTCCAAAAATTTGGACAAAGAAAAGATAAAGATAGAAACGAGTAAGCCAGAAAAAAGGTTGGCACTAAAATGCACTGCAGTGTAAGGTTCTATAAATCTGTATGAATGTATAGAGGAAATTCATTAAGTTTTCTAGCAGCCATGTAAGCCATGTAAAGAATCTGTGATCGCTTAGGAGATTCGCAGAGTCTAGAAGATAAAAATAAGGTAAGGGCCCAGGAGAAGCACAACTATTCTTGTTGTTTTTGGTTTTTTTTTTAAAGATTTTATTTATTTATTTGACAGAGAGAGAGATCACAAGTAGGCAGAGAGGCAGGCAGAGAGAGAGGGGGAAGCAGGCTCCCTGCTGAGCATGGAGCCCGATGCGGGCCTCGATCCCAGGACCCCAAGATCATGACCCAAGCTGAAGGCAGAGGCTTTAAACCACTGAGCCACCCAGGCGCTCCACAACTATTCTTGTTAATAAAGCATGAGAGAGATTCTTCTCATGGGTATTTGTTAGAGTGTTTCTTCTGACATCTTTCAGTAAGCTAGTGGCATAAAGTCGAACACAAAGACTAAACTCTGGACCAATTATAAAAACCAAATAAAGTAAAACCAAAACCTCCTCTGAAGTTAATTCCTCCCTTAAAATAGTCACACAGCACAAACTCTGAGAATGGTGTTAGGTGTACTTTGATATGACACATTTTTCCTCAAAATAAAATAACACATCAACATGAAATACCTAAAGATAGTGCCAAGGAAAAGAAATAAAACTTTAGGGGCACCTGGGTGGCTCAGTGGGTTGAGCCTCTACCTTTGACTCAGGTCGTGATCTCAGGGTCCTGGGATGGAGCCCCGCATTGGGGTCTCTGCTCAGCAGGGAGCCTGCTTCCCCCTCTCCCTCTGCCTACTTGTGATCTCTCTCTCTCTCTCTCTCTGTCAAATAAATACATTAATTAATTTTAAAAAAAGAAATAAAACTTTAAAAAGGGTTGTTTTCTTTTTAGACTTTTTAAAAAATCAGTGAAAAGAATATATTAAGAGCTCCTTACTGGGAGAAGGAAAAGACAACCTTCCTTGATTGAATTAACTAAGCCCACATATTACTTATCTAGTTTAAATGACAAAATGGTTTAAAAGCATAAGGCAGAAGTGTCCAATTTTATATTCTGAAAGAAATACATAGTTAGCATCTTTATTTTCCTACAAAAAATATGGTCTACGTCTTACCACGTGATTCCACTTTCTTGATAATTGTATCTGGGTGTTCATCTAAGAAGAAATCTGGTAACAAAGGATGGCCTGGAAAATTGAGTGCAAAAATACTCAGGTTACTATGACATCAATACATTAAGATTTTAACACCTGTTTAACGAACACTGTTATCTGTTTTTATTGTAATATCATTCCAGTGCAATGGAAAAGACTGCCATAAGAACTGTCAAACTACTTGACCTTCATAAAGCTCAAATGCTTTTCTTATCACCAAGTTATCCTCCTCTCCAATGGCAAATTTCATCCCTAAGATCCAACCAAAGAGCCACCTGTTATGTTAAGCTCTCAACTGCTCTCCCAGGATTTGCCCCCTCCTCATCTATTCATGCAAACCTTCTGTCCTACATCCCTCCAAAGTGCTCAGGACTCAGTTCTTACCTGGCCCCCTGAGAGAAGGGGATTTCTCATTAGGAAGGACATGTTTCCCATCTCTGTCTGTCTCTCCCTCTCAGAAGATTAAAAAAACTGAAGGTCTTTGTTATATCCTAACACTTAACAAAGTACCTATTCATCTTATGTTCTCAACACTTAATAGGATTTTTAATCTTAAATCAAATTTAAGATTTTGTACAAAATGACTCTGTGTCTTTAAAACCTAAAGTGATCATTACACTGTACCAGGACCCAGAAGACCTGGATCTGGTTCAGGTTCTGCCACTTGTTAGCTGACTGCTCTTACACAAAGACTAATCTCTGTGAGCCTGTTTTTCTACTGTACATATTAACTATTGAATACTGCAACTGTGTCATATGCCAGGCACTGTGCCAAGCCCATTACATACATTACTTCATTTCATTCTTATAAAAATCCTGTATGGAAGCTATTGTTCCCTTAATTTTACCAGTAAGGGAAGTGAAGGGGCGCCTGGATGGCTCAGTTGGTTAAGTAATTACCTTCGGCTAGGGTCATGATCCTAGAGTCCCGGATCGAGTCCTGCATCAGGCTCCCTGCTCGGCGGGGAGTCTGCTTCTCCCTCTGACTTTTCCCCTCTCATGCTCTCTCCCTGTCTCTCAAATAAATAAATAAAATCTTTGAAAAAAAAGGAAACTGAAGCTCAGAGAAAGTGGGTGACGTGCTGAAGTCACAAGCTTGTGAGTCGGTGAGCTGGAATCTGAACCTGGCTCATTTTCTCCCAAACGCCATGCTCTTAAATCCCTAAACAACACTGCCTCCCTCATAGGACTGCTGTGAAGGTTAAATTGATAATGTATATAAAACTGCTCTGGGGATGTTCTGGCTCAGTTGGTTAAGTGTCTGCCTTTGGCTCAGGTCATGATCCCAGGGTCCAGGGATCAAGTCCCACATCTAGCTCCTTGCTTCTCTCTCTGTCTGCAGCTCTGTCCCTGCTTGCGCATGCTCTCTCTCTCTCTCTGGCAAATAAATAGATGAAATCTTAAAAAATAAAAAAACTGCTCCGTAAAACTGTAAAGAGCTATTTAGTTCAGTTCAAACTAAAGAGAGAGACAGGGATGACACAAATATAAACATGTGGAAGCACAACCTAATGAATAATATTTAGAACACACTTTCGTACCAATAAATAGAACTGCTGCTTACAGCTATACTATTATTTAATAGAGATTATGTTTTATACATAAAGTAAGAATGCCTGATCATCACCATCATGACCTGCAATTTCAGAGAGGAAGAATGATTTCTTTTTCTTTCTTTCTTTTTCTTTCTTTTTTTTTTTTGGAAGAATGATTTCTGAACAAGGAGCCCTTCTGAGAACTTCTCAAATCATACTCTTGTGCAAAGGGCAGACTGTGATCACTTGCCTTTACCATCCATCAGTAAGCTAGCTACTCTAAAAGATTGCACTTAAGAGGAAAACATCTGGAAAGAACCCATATGCCTAAAAAGTTTTCATAGAAAACACACTCCTGTATCACCTAATTCTTGAATAAAGTCTTTACTCTGTGATTTTAAGATCAACTTTAAAAACCAATTTTCATTTTTAGTTTCAAGATTTGGAAATGGTTAGTAGCTGATGCACCTTCTGTATCTGTACATCACTTAAAAAGCCCTCAATTCACTTCCCTTTTTCCTTTCTCTCTCTTGGAAGTTGTGTTGGTATGGTCTTCCCCTTCAACGTGAGGAAAGCTTTTAAAAGAACATATTAGTTTTATGATCACACAAACATGCCCACAAAACATATGTGTGTTCCCTGCAGGAAGTATAGAAAAAATACATCACTACTTTTAAAAACTGGAAGCATTACCTGGTTTAATTGCATAGATGTCAAAATTTTTTATTCCTTCTTCTCTTAAGATATTTTCATCAACAACGAAGTTTCCAGTAAAACTCTTTGGCTTTTTAAAAATTGAATAGGCAGCATCTGCAATGATATCAACTTTTCTGCACTGGCTTTCAATACCAGATCCTCCCAGCATATCCATAGCAGCGGTGTGGATGGCTGTGGAGAGAACACACACACAGAACTCCAAATGAAACAAGACTGTGGAAGGAACAAACAAAACAGCTGATCTCTTTATTTCACAGGTGGTAAAAACAAGAACCAGAGAGCTTCAGGGATTTGGCAAATATCCTGCTCACACAATTGGGTAGAACACACACTCCTTACCCTACACAACACCACCACATAAAATAGAACTCCTTTGTGAGACTCACAGCAAAGTTCAATTAGACTTCTGATTCAGAATGCTCGAGAATTTGCATACGATTCTTCAAAGAAAGCCAGAAAGGTGTAACAGAAAAAGCACTGAGCAGTAAGTGGGATTTTTTTAAAAAGATTTTATTTATTTATTTGACACAGAGAGATCAGATCACAAGTAGGCTGAGAGGCAGGCAGAGAGAGAGAGGAGGAAGCAGGCTCCCTGCCGATCAGGGAGCCCGACATGGGACCCGATCCCAGGACCCTGAGACCATGACCCGAGCTGAAGGCAGAGGCTTTAACCCACTGAGCCACCCAGGCGCCCAGTAAGTGGGATTTTTATGCCAACTATGTTGGCAAGTCACTTAACCTCTAAAGGCCTCAGTTTCCAGTCTCTAAATATGGAGCTCATTCCCTAAATTTACTGTCTCACTCCTCTATTAGAATATAGAGAGAGAGGGAGAAGCAGACGCCCCACTGAGCAGGGAGCCCCACACAGGGCTCGATCCCAGAACCCCAGGATCATGACCTGAGCCAAAGGCAGACGCCTCACTGACTGAGCCACCCTGGTGCCCTTGTTTTAGGTGCATAGATGATTTTGAAATTCTATGTTTTCTTACGAAGTAATCTGAAACTCTACCATTCACAGTACACTATTAATTTTACATTGCCAAAATTGTGAACAGTAACTTATCTCAATTTACTTATCTCTACATATATTTTAGCTTCTATTTCGAACAATGAAAGTCAACTTGTTTAAATGTACTTTAGGTTTCAGTCTCTAGTCTCTAGTAATTTAAAGTTCTCTCCATACCACTGTCAAACAATCATTTTAAATCATTACGTACTGGAATAATTTACATAATTCAGTCGACAAGATGAAAACTTTATAGCTTTTAAGAGCCACTGACCCTTTTTATTATTTTTTACTTATTCAACATATAACGATTGAGTACTTACTATAAGACAGGCATGATAGGGATTGAGGACAAATGAGTTGATAAAACATATAAAAGCTCCTACCTTCATGGTAATGACATTCTAGCATACATCCCTACTTCAAAGGCAGCACAATTAACTTGGGGAATTTCCTAAAAGCATATGTCCCTACCTTCTAACTATAGTTCCTTCACTAGGAAGAAATTTTTTTGCTTAACCAATAGTTCAAGAGATCTGGTTTTGCTCTTAATGTGATACCTTATTAATAAACAATGGTGGGTGCCTGGGTGGCTCAGTCGGTTAAGCATCTGCCTTTAGCTCTGTTTATGACCCCAGGGTCCTGGGATCGAGCTCCGCATCAGGCTCCCTGCTCAGCGGGAAGCCTGCTCCTCCCTCTCCCACTCTCCCTGCTTGTGTTCCCTCTCTCTCACTGTTTCTCTGTCAAATAAATAAATAAATAAATAATCTTTAAACATTAACAAAATTTTAAAAATTAAAAAAATTAAAAATGGCAATAATATTTATCAAGTGTGTCCTATGCTGGGCATGCTGCTACATACTTTACATAAGTTATCTGAATGAATTCTGTGAGGTAGGTCTTGCTATTATTCCCATTTTACAGAAGACAGCACGCATGCAGAAAGGGGTTAAGTAACTTGTTCAAGGTTATCGGAGCTAGAATTCAAACACAGCTTGACTTCAGAGCCAGGATCTCAACCACCATGAAAACTAAAGGATCATACTTTGCTAACCAACATTCTTAGAGTTCAGTTATCTCACTCCCATAAACTGTAGAATTTTCTTTTCCTTTTTGAGAGAGCATGCATGCACAGAGGCGGGGGGTGGGGCAAGGGAGAGGGAGAGAGAGAATCCCAAGCAAGCTCCATGCCCAGTGCAGAGCCCAACATGGGGCCTGATCTCAGGACCCTGAGTCAAGACCCAGGCTGAAATCAAGAGTCGGACACTTAAATAACTGAGCCACCTAGGAACCCCAACTGTAGAATTTTTCTAAAAATATTTCATTATAGGGACAACTGGCTGGCTCAATCAGGAAGGCATGCGACTCTTAAGCTCCAGGTCATGAGTTCAAGCCCCACGTTCGGTGGAGAGATTACTTAAACTTCTAAAAAAATTTCAATATAATGTACCTTAAAATTATATGCATATGTATACACTCTAGTTTCATTATAGACTATATGAATGGCATAAGAATTCTTAGAAGCTCTAAATTAAGACTATGTCATAGATGTGTACATGCGTTGTGTGTGTTCATACTTATAAACACATATACACAACCTAGGAACAATGAGTGATTTCCCCAAAGAACCTATCTTTACTCCAGTAATCTTTCTACGGACGATACAAAGAAGGCACAGATGCTCAAAATCAGGAACTAAGAGTTATTTTCAACAAAGATTTTGCAATGTCACAGGCTACCCTAATGGGTTATAAAACTGACAACAAAAGAAGCAGGTTCACAATAGGATACATCAAATGGAAATTCATTGATGATTTCTGAAGAAGAAAATAAGCAAAAATTTTAATGGAACCTGGTATGTCTTGGATCACAAGAATCCTAAAGGTAACCCTAAAACTTAAGGATCATTAAGGAATAATTGGAGAAATATCTAATAGCTTCCAACTGAGTCTCCTGATTGCAGGCTGCACAAAACACACAGTAAGAGCCTTAAAATCAACCTAAGAGGGGCGCCTGGGTGGCTCAGTTGGGTTAAAGCATCTGCCTTCAGCTCAGGTCATGATCTCAGGAGCCCCCTGTGCCAGGCTCCCTGCTCAGTGGGAAGTCTGTTTTTCCCTCCTTCCTCTGCCCCCTCCCATGCTCTCTCTCTCTTCTCAAATAAATAAAATCTTAAAAAAAATCAATTAAAGATGTCTTTTCACATAAACATATAGAGTACATATCAGACTTAAGACATCAGCATTGCCTTTGACTCTTCCTCCTCTGGAAAGAAAGTTTATTGTCTCATCTCTTTAACACCTGTCAGCCCCCAGACACACACACACACACACACACACACACACATATTCTTTGCATACTCACAAAGAATATCATCAAAGATATCATTGATTATAAAGTATACTGCTAAGAAAAAAGAACACTTGCCAAATTAAACTATGGTACTTCATCAACAGTAAGAGCATCCTGATATCAAGGAAGTAAAAATGTGAAAACATGGGCATCTCAGAATCAATGAAATATATATAAACTGTTATCTAAACAAGTTGGTAACCAAGTCCCTTAAAAGACGGGGCAACTAGTTTTGGTTTCTAGCACTAGGGAGACCAGCTATTACCTTATTACCCTGACCTCCCTGGTTAGCTGAGTTCCCACGTCTTTTTGTAAAGTGGTAAAGGTCACAGAGGACTGCAGCTGTTCTGTGATAGTTGTGTTACTTTCCTCTCTGCTGCCTGTACCACAATCAGCAGCTGGATTCCCAGGCTCTTCAATCCAGCCTATGTGAGCTCTATCCCAAAGTGGACTTCCCTCTTCTACCACACTCATTCTAAACACTCAAGAGGTAAGAGGCAGCAGGCATTTTGAAGAGCAGCCCACCTCCTTCCTCCTGTTCTCGCCCCCCATTCTGGCAGAAACTATGAAGTCAGTCTTGTAAAAAGAAAACTTACGCTTCTGAAGCTGACCTAGCTGTAGCTTGAGATCCTCATGTTAAACTACTAAGGCCTGTTCTCTGACCCCTTCTCTGGATGTGCTGAATTCAATGTGGTGAAAAGTTCTAAATCCAGAGGAGAAAATGCAGCCAGTGTACAGAAGGAACAATGAACCAGAGAGACAAAGAGTAGACCAGGACATTGTTCTGGTTGTGGTTAATACAGGTTACACTGTGTCCATTCCATTAAGTCCAATAAATCTCCTTTTCCTTCAAGGGAATAATGTTGGGAGATTACTTCTGGTTCCAGCAAGCATAAGGAGCTACTCTATACAGTCTAGGAAGAGAAAACATGTTTTTTTAAATAGAAGCCTCACAAACAGCCAGGAGCCTGGACACCCTCTCAAATCCATTGTGCCTTAGTCATGAATAATGCAATATCCTAGCTAGCTCTCCTGCTTCCTCTCTCCATGACCTCACAAGTAATCCTATATTCAGATGTCAAATTAAACTTCTTAATTAAAACTCATCAGCAACCCTATCACTCCCCTGCTCCTATTTTCCCTCTGCTCACCTGCTTCTAAAATTCTGAAGTGGCTCTATACTGAATACAAGTTAAAATTTAAGCTCCTCAACCTGGCAGTCAAGATCTGGAGCTTAGTTACCCCCACAACTTCACACTTACCCAACATTCCAGACAACTGCTCCAGTTCAGTGGGAAATAAAAGCCCACAGTCTATCTATCATATATACACCATTATCAAATTCTTTGACAGTTCCACCAAACTTGATATTTTTTCCTATACCATAGCCTTTGTTGTTCCCTCTGCCAGGGATGCCTTGTCCAATTCTTCTGGTTAATTCCAAAATCCCTTTGAGGTCCTATCTGAATTGTTTACTTTTATTAGAAAGCCTCCTTTCCTGACCTCTAATCAGAACTACATAGTCCTCCTGCTCTCTTTCAAAAGTATCCTGTACATAATTCATCATGTCATGTATAACAAGGACCGGGACAACTATAAATTCAGTTTACTGTGCCATCTAGTCTACGCCCCATATAATACCAATGGTTCCAAGATGTCTAGTAAAACTTCTAAAATGAACATCTCAAAACTAAGCAAAGATGTTGGAAGTGAAACTGATTTCTCTTGTCAATCCTGGTGGTATCCTCCACATTTGCTGTCATGCAATGTCCTGTTCAGAATGTTTATTTTGGAGCTAGGCAAAAGGTAATCATACTGTACATTCATTAATTCATCAAATATTTACTGAATGTCTACAAGGACTACAATAAAGTGAACAAAGCATATACTGTCTCTACCTTTAAGAAACTTTCATTCTAGCAAGAAAGACATTAACCAAGTTATAAAATCAACAGTTTATATGGAGGAGATGTAGAAACTACTATATCCAGGGGTCAGTCCCTATTTTATAAGAACTACCAGCAACATCTGACACAATGAATCACTCCCCTTCTTCCTTGAAACATGTTCTTCAAGTGGCTTTCAGGATATCATACTCTAATTTTCTTCCTACCTTACTCTCCCATACAGTTTTTTTTTCCTCCAAATTAGTTTTTCTTCTTCTTCTTCCCAATCTCTGAATATTATAATGGCAATGGTCCTTTCTCTTCTTATATACCATTTACATGTTGATAACTCACAAATTTCTATCTCCAGCCTGGATCTCTTTCCTGACACCCACACTTGCAAATCCAACTGTCGACTGACCATCTCTACTTGAAAGCACAAACACAATGCCCCCAAATGAGTTCCTAACCTTGTTCCCTCACCTGTCCCCTCTGTAGCTTTCCCTATTTATTGGTTCCATCTTCAAAATACAGCAGAATCTGACCATTCTCCACTGCTTTTACTGCTATCACTCTGGTCACAGCTACCAAGATGTACTGTCTAGGTAACTGCAACAATCTCCAACCTGGTCTGTTTCCTGTTTCTCCCTCTGACCCTCAAGAACTCCCCTGTCTTCCGCAGGCAGGTCGCCATTGTGCACTTTGGGACCAGGACCAGGGTCCAGTGCGGAGAGCCCCTCCTCCTGGGAAATAGGTGTGGCTGCAAAGGAGCCCGCCCCTCCCCGCAAGTCCCAGGGGAACCTGGTTCTGAACCATCGTAGAGGGCCTGCTTCTGAGTCAGGGTTTCAAAGGTAGTACAGCAGCTTACTTGCTGGGATCTACTCAAAGTCAGCCCTCGACACAAGGGTTTGTTGGTTTGTTTAAAAAAAAAAAAATTCTTTCTTTCTCTTAAGTAGGCTCCACACCCAAGGTGGGGCTTGAACTCACGGCACTTGATATTAAATTAAGAGTCGTGTGCTCTACTGAGTCAGGCAGGCACCCCCCCCCCAACCAAGACTCTATTCTTAAGACCATCCAGACAGATCCTTTAAATAATTCAAGTATCATCACATCCCTCCTCTGCTGAAAACCCTGCCAAAGGGGTGTCTGGGTGACTCAGTTGGTTAAGTATCCAACTCTTGATTTTTGCTCAGGTATTGATCTCACGGTTGTGAGATCCAGCCCCACATCGGCTCCCTGCTGGGCATGGAATCTTCTTGAGATTCTCTCTTCCCTCTCCCTCTGCCCCTATCTGCTCCTGTATATGTGTACACACTCTCTAAATAAATAAATAAAATCTTTAAAACAAAATCGAAACAAAACCCTGCAAAAGCTCCCCATTTCACTCAGAATAAAAACCCAAGTGTTGGAAAGAACCTACAACATCTGCTCCCCATTTCCTTATGGGCATCATCTCATTTTCTACTATTCTCAGCTCACTCCAGTCACATTGGACTTCTCCCTGCTCTTTCATCATGCCAAGCATGCTCACCTCTTAGGACCTTTCCCCTGGCTATTTCCTCTGCCTTCAAAGCTTCCCTCAGAAACCCTAGAGCTAACACATCACCGAGGCTAACTCCAGCACCTCCTTCAAGTCTATGCTCAAATGTCACCTTCTCAAAAAGGCCAAACCTTTCTACTCTATTTAAAATTGCAATCTAGGGGAGCCTGGGTGGCTCAGTCGGTTAAGCAAATGCCTTCAGCTCATGTCATGATCCTGGAGTCCCAGGATCGAGTCTGACAGGCTCCCCCTGCTTGGTGGGGAGTCTGCTTCTCCCTCTGACCTCTCCCCTCTCATGCTCTCTCTCTCAAATAAATCAATAGCATCTTTAAAAATAAATAAATAAATAAAATTGCAATCTAGGGGTGACTGGGTGGCTCAGTTGGTTAAGCAAAGACTCTTGATTTCAGCTCAGGTCATGATCTCAAGCCCATAACTGGGTTCTATGCTCAGCAGGGAGTCAGCTTAAGATTCTCTCTCTCCAGGGTTCCCGGGTGGCTCAGTCCATTAGCCGACTACCTTCAGTTCAGGTCATGATCCCAGGGTTCTGGGATCCAGCCCTATCAGGCTCTCTGCTCAGTGGGGAGCCTGCTTCTCCTACTTCCTCTGCCTGCCCTCTCTCTCTCTCTCTCTCTCTCTGTCAATAAATACATAAATAAATCTTAAAAAAAAAAAATGCTCTCTCTCTCTCTCTCCCTCTCCTCCTCCCTGCTGCTTGCTCATGTGTTCTCTCTCAAATAAATCTTAAAAAATAAATTGTAATCGACCCTTCCAGTTCCTTAAAAACTTCCAATCTCCCTTACTTTGTTCTATTTTTTTCTATAGCATTATCAACTTCTAGATACTTTACTATTCATTATGTTAATTGTCTATTGTATCTCTCCCAATTAAACTGTAAGTTCCAAAAGGACAGAACTTCTTGTCTGTTTTGTTCTCTGATGTATCTTAAACTACTAGAGCAGAGTTTGGCACATAATAGGTGTCCAATAATTATCTATTTTATGAATAAAATCTGTAATTCTTAGAGTCAGACTAGGCTTCTTCTAACTTAGTTACCCCAGGATCCAAAAGACCTAAAGCTTAGGGGAGTGGAGGTGAGGGAAGGACAAAATGAAGATGATGATAACCACCCTAAAGAGTAAACTCTAAGGGTAAGAGCTACATCCCATTCACCTTAGTACCCCTTAATGCCTTGTACACAGGTAGACACTTAATAAATTATCTGTGGACAAATAATGAATAAATAGTACAGAGAACTGTTCCTAGCATATAAAAATGTTTGGAAGGTGAATGAATAGAAAATGACAAGTAACATGATCGAGGTACAAAAAAGGGAAAATACTATGTTAGGATTTTGTTATCTGGGAGAGCTCCCTTTCAAACTAACTTCCTCGCTTCCACTATCTACCAACAGCAGCAATGATTGAAGCAGGAGAAAGAAGAATTTGAGAACAGATGAGAGAAGAAAGTTGAAGAAGAAAGACACAGTAAACCGTGAGCTTTTAAAGTTTCTACCTGTGATCCATAATCAGTAACACTTTATACTAACATGACTAAGAATATGTAATACCTACCTATGCACGCACTCACAAATACATAAATATTCCTTTATATATGAAACAATATCGACAATCTGCAACACCTCCTGATACTTTCTATCTTATGCCACTAGAAATAAAACAACAAAATTTTGGCTGCTACCTTCTAACTCAATTTCACAATCCACAAAATTGATTCATGACTCACCAATGAGTCTTGACATGCAGTTTGAAAACACTACAGAAACACTCTTTCTTTCACTTTCACCTTTTGCCCCACTGCAAAGAGTATCATTCTCCAGAAAATCTTAAAAGAACGGTGTCTGCTACAGAAACATTAGGGAAAATGAAGAAGCAATAAAACATGGTTCCGATCCCACAGTGGGCCAGGGAAGAAAGGAATCTCGGTCAAATAGCAGAAGAAAGGAATTTTAAAAAATTGATCCTTAGAGCCCTTAGGAGAAAGGTGTAACCACAGAGGTGGCTGCAACAGCTGAATTCTCCCGAGAGTTACATTAGCAACATGCCCCCATGTTCCAGACATTCTCACCCATAGCCTCCTGTTTCCCCGGCATCAATACCAGGTCATTGGCCCCTTCACTTCTGCTTAAAGCGGATAAAATCCCTTCACCCAGTAAACAGCAGGTGAGAACAAAGATAAAAAGATAACCCTCAAATGTCCCTAAGCTAGAACTTTGGGTTAGTTTCACATTGTTGCATGTAGCAATTCAGTTCAAGAGTACCCAGAGAGCTGTAATACTCTGCAAAAATCCTGGATTAAATGTGTTTTCATGACCAACTCTTACCAACCTCATCATCCATTAGGTGAAAAGGCTAAAGAAGTTATCCACAGTGCCCTGCACAATGTTTCCACATAATAACTGTCCAATAGGTATTTGTTGAGCAATAAATGAATAAACAAAATAATTCCAGAAGGAAGAAGAATAGGAATAAACAATATAAAGGTCCTTAGATAATAAAGAAACTTGTTAAAAGACACAATGGGGAGAAATCAGGAAAATCCAGAATGTTGCAAACTCTATGTATGACCTGGTTTTTCAAGAAATCAGAGGCAAGGAAAAAAAATTAAAAGTGTTAACGACTATAAATGAAAAACATATTACACAAATATAATGTGTGAAGCTTTTTTACATCCTGACTTGAATAAACCAACCATGGAGAAAGTATTTGAGACACATGGATAGAGCTGGAGAGTATAATGCTAAGAAAAATAAGTCAGTCAGAGAAAGACAAATACCATATGATCTCACTCATATGTGGAATTTAAGAAACAAAACAAATGAGCAAAAGAAAAAAAAAAGAGACAAACCAAGAAAGAGACTTTTTTTTTTTTTTAGCTTAAAACCATACAAATTTATTATCTTGCAGTTACAGTTTGGTTATCTTCTGACCCTCTGGAAATTGGAAGTCTGAAATGAATTTCACTGGGCTAAAATCGAGGTATTGATCAGGACATGCTCTCTCTGGAGGTTCTAGGAGTGAGTCCATTTCCCCACCTTTCCCAGTTTCTAGAGGCCTCTGCACTCCTTGGCTCATGCTCTCTACCTCCAAAGCCAACAGAAGAGTATGTTCAAATCTCTCCTGGACTCTAACTCCCTTGCGTTCCTCCTTCCGTAATAAGGAGCGTTCTGGTTACATTGGGCCCACCCAGCTAATCCAGCATAACAGCTCCCTTACAAGATGCTTATCACATCTGCAAAATGCCTTTTGCCTTTTGGATGGTTCGTGTAAGCCATGTTCATAGGTTCTGGGGATTAGGATGTGGAACTCTTTGGTAGGGGTATTATTAAGCCCATTACAGCTGGGACTCTGTGCTGTGAAATTCAGGGCCAAGAACACCGTGTTTTTCCTCCTGCTGAGCAGGTGCTCAGGAATGGCTGCTTCACAGAGTTTTAGGGGTGCCTGGGTGATGCAGCTGGTTGAGTGTCTGATTATTGATTTTGGCTCAGGACATGATCTCAGGGTCGTGAGATCAACCCCCAAGTCTCTCTCTCTCCCTCTCCTTTTGCCCCCCAGGAGTCCCTGCCCCACACTCGTACAGACACACGTGCTGACTCTGCCATGCGCACTCTTTCTCTCAAAAAAAAAAAAAAAAAGTTTAACTTGCTTCCCACCTCAACCTACCTACCCAAGATGTATCTCAAAGTGTCAAGGACGATAAATGAGAATCCAATAACTGGATTTTTTTTTAAAATACATACCTGTTTTAGGCCATAATGCATTGACTGCAATTTCACCCTTAAATTCTTCTGCCATTCCAAGCACACACATAGACATACCATACTTAGCAATGGTATAAGCTGAAAGAAACCACAAAGAAAAGTGCTTAATTAACAACTCTGTGAATATAAGTAACCACTTTCTATGGCTACACTGCTAGTAAAATAAGAACAAAAAGTTGCAGATTTGTTTAACCTAGTCAATTAAAACAGAACTTCTTTCAGTTCTGCCATGTGGCTTTCTATTCTAATTACCTGTCCAAATTTTAGTGAATTAGGCACAAAGAAGTATCTGATGTAACTATTTTAAAGGAGGCACCTTTACATAAATCTTGTAATTTAATGCATACTCACCTCAAATTACTTGTTTGCTGTGAAAGGAAAGTACTTCATAGTTTCTAACTATGAAGAATAAGTTATATACAATAAAATCACACTCACTGAGACTTGAGGGAGCTTTCTGGAATGATGGAAATCCAAATCTTGATTTGGGTATTGGTTATACAGGTGTATACATTTGTCAAAAGCCTTCAAACTGAACCATTAAGATCTGTGCATTTTATTGAATGTAAATTATACCTCAATGTTTTAAATTACAAGTAAAAGTTTAAGAATCTAGTTTCCAAAGTACTATTGATTCTGCATAGAAAATTTAATGTTGAATGCTATGTAAAAATTGTGATTACATCACAGAAACACTGATTTAATACAAAACAAACTAAATAAACAAACCATCCCCGCAACCTACCACCTACCACAGTGCTGTTTGAACCACACTGGATTTAGGTTCAGTGGTGGGCTGAGATTGAGGATATGAGCAATTTTACTCTTTTTCAAGTAAGGAATACATGCTTTAGATCTGAAAGCAAAAGAAAACACATCAAGTTAATAGATTTCTAACAACTTCGCCACTTCTCAAAATTATTATTTTTATCTTTAAAGGTTGTATTTATTTGAGAGAGAGAACGTGCACGAGAGCAGAAGGGCAGAGGGAGAGAGAGAATCTCAAACAGACTCCCTCCTGAGCACAGAGCCTGAGGCAGGTGCTCGGTCTTACAAGCTTGAGATCATGACCAGAGCCAAAATCAAGAGTTGGCCGCTTAACCAACTGAGCTACCTAGGCATCCCTAAGATTATATTTTAAGGTACTTCTACAAAACAATTAAACTTGGTCAGGAATCTGTAGGCTACTTTTGTTTTTCTGTGTTTATTTTCCTAAAATGAAGGTAGGAAAAGCAGTAATTTTCATTTTTGAAACTTTACTTAATAGCCTGAAAAAATGATCTGCTTGATGAAAATAATCAAATCCTTAGTACATTAACCTTAAATCCAACTGAAGCTATCCTTAACTACATCCTTCCAATTCTCCTCCCACCAAACACACATACACCCACACGTGTGCGTGCACACACACGTATAATTTTCAGCAAGTTAATGTCCTTGCCAGCCACCACAGGCAGCACTATGGTAAAGAACATGGTGCTTGGGTCAGACAGAGCGGGGTTCAAATCCTTCTTCTTCCCCTTCATCCTGCGATCTTGGGCAAATATATTCTAATTCTCAGTTTTCTCATTTGTAAGTGCTGGTAATACCTGCTACCATCTAGGACTGACCAAGGGATTAAAATGAGGTGATAAATATGAAGTACATAGAAAAGTGCATATGTTAAACATGAAATAAACAACTGCTATTATTAGTATTATGTATACTGATTTATTTCATCTTAGTAGGTGTGGTATTCCTACTATGCTGGAACTGTAATTTAATAACACAACTCCCAATACATTCCCAAATTTAATTTGCACCAATATGCAATGGAGTATGCCTTCAGGATGAATATTTAGTTTTTATTGTTTTTTAAAAAACTCAAAAAGGTAGGTAATTTATTTTTTTTAAACTTAGGTTCAGTATTTTTAATTTGTTAATGATTAAGCTACACTGTGTTATTAAGCTATAACATACTGTAGCTTAAAACTGTATAGTTTTTAGTTTTATTTCACATTCAATAATTTCTAGGACTTTGGGTTAGTGGATTCTCCTCGTCAGTTTTTTAATTAACTAATGTATAACATTCTTATTACCATCTGCAATGTCTTTTCAGGTCTAGAAACCATATACAATCAGTATCACTAAAAGGTTTTATACATATTGTTTTTCCTTTCCAATAGTGCTTCACTTTCATGGGGATGAGCTGGGAAGGGGAAAACAGTATTATAGCTGATATTCATTAAACCAATGAAGCTCAAAATATCAACAGGGAAAACCAAATCTATCCTAGGCAATAAGACCATGACTACATTTTATGTCCAAGGAAAGAGCTCATTTCATTTACATTATAAACATGAGCTTCTCCTTTGATTAGACAAAACCTTTCCACCTGCACTTTGCCTGCCTGGCCCTCAGCATTACTAATCCTAAATCACCTTTTTTAAGAAATTAAATTAAAATTTTAAGAGCAACATGCTCAATCTTATATATTAAAAACTATTAGCACTACACTTAAATACTAATACTTTCAGCTTAATAAAATAGTTAAGCTTACTGAAAACCTACTGTGTGCTAGGCACTGCACTTATTACTCTTACATGAATTATTTTACTTAATTAGGTTTATAAGCTCAGTAGGCATTTGAGTAAATGAATAAAGTGAGCTGGGTATAGGAAAAAAAATTAACTGTTCAGAAATACAATTAAACTTTATTATTCAATTTCTATATGCATTTAACATGATACAAACACATATAACACTGGAGATATATATCTAAAACTTAAAAATACAAATTAAGCGTTTGCCTTCTATCTCGTTTCTGCCTTCCAACCCTGTTTCTTTAAACCTGTGACACAAGTCACAGGCCACAGGGCTTTGGGTGCCAGGGATTAGGAAACAGCTCTAGATCCTTGCTGAAACCTCCAAACGGGTCGGTTCTTTGGGCCTTGCCCCCACTCTCTCCCTGACGATGCTTCTCAGGCTTGCCTGAGAAAACAATCTATACTTTCTTCCCTTCCATGAATAAATGAGCGTCACTAAATAAAAAACAAAATAAAAATGAAAATGTTTCATTATCAATTTTCTCTTTTATAACTTGTAACTTTTATAGAGGGCCAAAAACCTGACACCTTGTCTTTGGTCCAAAGGTCAACATCAGGTCTTTCATTTAGCATTGCAATATGCTTTTTAACTGGGAAAAATATTTAGTATTATTTTAAAAATAGCTGTTCCAGGGGCACCTAGCTGGCTCAGTCAGTTGAGCATGCGACTCTTGATCTCAGGGTCATGAGTTCAAGTCCCACGTTGGGCATGGAACCTACTTTAAAAAATAAATAAATAAAATAAGATTAAAAAATAGCTGTCTCTAAATGTAGGAACTTTCAACAATGAATAGAATCTTTGCTTTAAAAAAGGTTTTTTATTTTAGGGTATCTCTTCCTGAGACATTTGTAGTTCTGCTACTCCAATGTACTCATATTTAATTTTTAGTACATTAGTGCCCTACGGCTCATATGTTCCATCGGTAGTTCTCCAACAACGCAAGTAGTATTCATTGAGAAAGGTACCTGAACAAAGTTAGTTCATTTTCTCAGTTTGAAAATCAGGGGTTTTTTTGCTTTGTTTTGACCTGAACCTTCAAATCTATAATTGCAGGAACGTAGTTTAAACCATCAGTTTCATTTTTGGAAAATGATCATGGAATAGGAAAGGGGCCAGGTTGTTCTTGCCAAATGGGTTTTCCAAAGATATAATTTCACAAGGAATGAGCAATGAGAATCAAACATTTGTGTTTACGTTAGTCATAATGTCAACTGATAAAGCTAAGTCTTTGATCCAATCTTTGTATGGGAATTGAGTTCAGAATCCTCTCATGGGTGGCAAAAAAACCCAGTGATTTCTTTCAAATAAAAACCAAAATCTTGGGGCGCCTGGGTGGCTTACTCGGTTAAGTGTCTGCCTTAAGCTCAGGCCCCACTTCAGGCTCCCTAATCAGCGGGGAGTCTGCTTCTCCCTCTCCCCCTGCTCATACTCTCTCTCTCTCTCTCTCTCTCTCTCTCTCTCACACACACACACACACACACACACACACACTCACTCTCTCTCTCTCTCAAATAAATAAAATCTTAAAATAAAACCAAAATCTCTTCAACTATACACCACGGCCACATAATCTTGTCACCGAACAGATGATCACATTTCTAGTCCACATTGGTAAAGCAGTTAACTGTGGTTCAAACCATGGAAGTGTGTTTAGTTCTTAAAATTTGTAACACAGTCCATTTTTAACTTTTTAAAGCAAGAGCAATTCCTAATGAACAATACAATGAACAAAATTATTTTCTGCATCTCTGTGAAACATTTCTATATTAGTTTAATAAGTTTTAAGCTAACACTGACCATTCATGACAGCTTAAAGTTAACACTGACCATCGCAACAGGACTGTCTATAGTTATGGTTACTATGATTTTGACAAATCTGTATTAAATTTCCTAAGATGTTTCTCAACACTTAACAAGGCATTTCCATGCTTGTGTGATGGGTACCAGTCTAAAAGTTTTTTTAATCACATCAAAATTCTCCTGACACCTTAAATAAATAAAACTTGGTGAATAGAATATTTATATCTGCGGCTTCATCATCTACAATCAAAACTGCCACAAATGATTTAATTTTTCACAAATCATGTCCTTCTAAGCCTTAATTCAAAATGCTGAGCAACAGTATTCCTGCTTAGGTTTATATTTTTAAATGCTTGTTTAAATGAATGTTTATATTTAATCAAAATTCTTTCATGAAGTTACCATCTGTAAAAGGCTTTGAAGCCCAGATAATTTCTTCATGTAACACATGACTGCATCACAGAGCAGCACTACTGGTTTTATTTGAAAATAAACACAAATTCTATTGAAACATTAGTCCTTTTTCTATGTAAGTTTTTCACCACAATCTTTCCTGTTTGCTTGCCATATTTCTTACTATGGTTTGATTCACTATGGTTTCCATTCAATAGAGATAGACTTTACATACTGAATTTATAGAAATATGCCCCGCATCTACAAAGAAGTAAGCTCTCACTCATTTCACTTGAACACATGGCGCTCTTGGCATATGTCTCATTTTCCCACTTCAGACAGACACATGGATATGAGAAATATCTTACTTCCCTCTTGAAGAAAAATAGCAGGGCAAGCACACAACCAGATAAAAATGGCAACCTTTTAGCCTATCCTCAGTTTCAGGTGTCTATGAATCACACTGCAATAACACAAGACTAAAGCTAATGTCTCTAATGAGGTAGCTGACACTCTGCCACTCAGCTATAGTGGCTATTGCCATGTGCGTATGCTGTGGCCAGATTTTCCAAAGTTTCAAGAAAGCCAGAAATCTGGACTTTTGTGTAAATCTGATCTTTTTCATATGGGCAACTAGTAAAATTCTGAGCTAATAAAGGTGCTAATAAAAACAAATTGTTTTACACTGTCAGGGCCCAGTTTTGCAGACCCAACAAAATATAACTCTAGGAGGAAAGTTCCAGATTAACAACAAATTTTACATTTCACCCTCACAACCAATCCTGTGACATACTTCATCGTCCCCATTTCACAAATGAGGAAAGCAAATCTGCAATAAGTTAAGTTACTTGAACAAAGTCATGAAATAGCACATACTCAAAGGAGTCTAACTCCAAAGCCCTAATCAGTCCTAACTGATTTTACGTATAACCATAAGGCAGATATATTTAAGATACATGTGAGGTGACAAACAAGTTCTATGGTGATCTTTCCTTACCTCCACATGAAGAAATGATAGAACCTGAGGGTAAATAAACATAAAAAATGGACAAACAAGAGTGGACTGTCTGACCGATCCAGAGCAGATCGCAACTACATTTGGTTTCATTCTGTATCCTGTATTTCCCGTGATATTCCCCAAGATAGCCCTAACCTTCTGTTACATTAAAATGTGATTCATAGGGACACCTGGGTGGCTCAGTGGGTTAAAGCCTCTGCCTTTGGCTCAGGTCATGCTCTCAGGGTCCTGGGATTGAGCCCCTCATCAGGCTCTCTGCTCAGGAGGGAGCCTGCTTCCTTCTCTCCTCCTCTCTCTGCCTGCCTCTCTGTCTACTTGTGATCTCTCTGTGTCAAATAAATAAATAAAATCTTAAAAAAAATTATGTTAACCATACTGGAATTAAAATAAAAAACTTAATAAAAATGGAAAAAATGTGATTCATAATAAGCTTCCTATGATTGATATAACTATAACCAGTGTTTTTCAGAGAAAGGAAAGCCTATTGCTGATTTGAATAATCAGAAGAGTAGGCATGCATGTATATATTTATTCATGCAAATGTCTGAAAATGCTTGAGCTATACTTTAGACTTTATTAGATTCACAGAGAAAAGGAGCTCTGAATAAAACTATTTAAGATACCATTTACTGACTTGGATCACTTTTAGGCTTTTATAACAACTGACTAGGTTTTAAGCTGTATTGCTAACTTGGTTCAAATCTGTTTACAACTAGTTTTCTGAGAACACACTGCAAGGTTCTCCCCGACCACTGTAACTTACGTCAGAAAGGTGCCTCTGGTGTTGACATTCATCATCAAATCCACTCTCTTTGTAGGTGTTTCCAATGTGTTGGTCAAGCTAATAGCACTGGCATTATTCACCAAAATATCAATTCCTGTTTTTAAATAATCAACTTCCCATTAACGTAATTTAAACTTTGTAACAAAAAGAAATAAAAACATTTATAGTTGAACCTGAAGTTGCTTCACAAATACTTCTTTTAGATAATATGACTGACAATATACCAATGCAAGACTCGATAGCTGTGTCAAAACACCCCAGTGATTTTCACTGGCCCAATAGAAAAAGCCAATCGCCAGAGCTCCGTGTGAAACTACAAGGAGGCTTAGTCCTCAGTGTTTTGTAGCTTCCATTCCTATTTGTTCTCTAACCTCCTGGTCTTCCCTCCTGGTCTCCAAAAACCTTAGGTTAACTTCCTTAAAGTTTTCCCTCCTCTCTAGCATCTTTCCAAGGCCTCCCTCCTTCCAAGCTCACTAGTCTCCTTCTTTTCTAAGACCCTTACTTTAATAAAAGAGGTCTTTCCTGGTCATGGGAACTGGGAAAAGAGAAAAGACATAGAATGAATTTTCAAGTCTATGCAAATCATCAAAGTATATGTTTGTTTTAGTAATTCATACACAAAATTAATCTAGAATAATGATTATTTATGCATAGTCTGTCCAATCCCTCATTATGCAACATACCTTGTTTACAAGTTTAGTTACGAGTTTTAGTTACAAGTTTAGTTAAATAATTTTAAATGAAAATAGTAAAATACAAAAGTATCTTAAACACTTCTCTGTTTCTACATGATTCATAATTCTTTTTAAAGGGCACTTAATATTCAGTTAAATAGAAATACTACAACTTCTACTGCTGGCTTAGACTGTTGCAATAAACATTTTTGTTGCCCTCTTTACTGTGCCTCTCTCTCACAATATGTGGATAATGGTTTAAATAAGGCTATTAAACTCACTAAAACATTTTAGTCATAAGCACCCTTTCTTCCTATGTAGTATTATAAAATCTTGATCACATATATATTCCTCGATTTCCATATTCTTCTGTATAAACTCTGTGTTGCTAACGTTTTCTTAAAATGTGTCCTTAGAATAACTTTGGATTCAACAACATTACATTTTATAACCTCATTATAATAAAACTCAACTCAAGCAAGTCATCCATACATCTTAGACAAGTTCTAGATTCTGTGCCTACCAACCTTCTAGGATGAACATAATGATGGCTGTCTTGTCAAACAGCAAAAATCTATGAAAAGAACTTTTAAATCTAGAACATACTTGTCAATCCACAAAGCTATGAGCTGCTCAGCCACATCACTGAAAGATAATCAGCGAGTGGCTACACTACATAAGACACTCTGCTAGGGCCTATGAGGCAAGGAAGATGATACTAAAGAAGAAGCCAGGTAGGAGCAAAGTGAACTGAGTGTAGGTCTGAGTAGGATGCTGGGCTGATGGGTATATACACCATCCTGTGTAGAATTACCTTCTTCAGAGATGAAGCTAGTAAGGGTTGATCCAATCAATAGATTCCTTAAGCAAATTTAGACTTTATTGACTTCATCTCTCTCACTATGTGATAACAAGTGACAAGTATGTTAGCAGAGCAAATATCTGGGCCCAAAAGCAAAAAAAGTAGATGAGAAATGAGGATATACTGACATGGTAAACTATGTTTGACTTCCCAGTGATAAAGAAAAAAATAGCTCTAATTAAGAGGTAGGTCAAAATTTCTAAACTCAGATGGCCCAAATTAAAATGGATCAGGGAACAATAGTGAAAAGTAAAGCACAAACAAGCAAAATATATATATATATATATATACATGTATATATATATATATATACATGTATATATATATATATGTATATATATGTTAAAGTAAATAATAAAACTAATAATTGCTCTGCTAACATACTTATCTCTGTCAATTAAATAAATAAAATTTAAAAAAAAAGAAGACAATTCTCTAGCAGAGAGAAATAGCAGGTTGAAGGTTATAAGCACAAGCCATGCTAACAATAAAATATTACCTTTCTTCCCATTGGTCAATATCTTTCACATGTACATACATATAGTTTCTGGAATATTATAGGGGGAGCAGGGAAGAGTGGTAATGGTTTGGGCAGGATTTGGACTTGGCCAGGTGCCTTGATATAATATCATCAAAGCTTTAGCTCACCCCCAACACCTGCCTTCTAGGAGTTTATGAACTAAGTGAGGAAAAAAAATACTAAGATAAAAGTAGTACAATAGAGGTGCCCGAAGGGCTCAGTTGGTTACGTGTCCCACTCTTGATTTAGGCCCAGGTGATGATCTCGGGATTGTGAGACTGAACTCGGTGTCCGAGCTCCATGCTTGGTGGGGAGTCTGCTTGATATTCTCTCCCTCTCCCTCTGCTCCCCTCACCCCAGCTCTCTTTCTCTTTCTAAAATAAAATAAATCTTAAAAGAAAAAAAAAGTAGTACAAGATAAGGATCAAAGGAATATTTTAGGAATTCAGAAAAAGAAAAATACACTTCTGCTTAGTTGGCATGGTGAGGAAATTGGCTTCATGAAGGAGATGAGATTTAACCACAGAAAAGTGGGATTTCAACAGATAGAGAAAGCACTTCAGGCAGGAATGGAGACAGGTAGGCACTGGAGAAGCCTCAGGATGGGGAAGAGAAAAAGTTAAGAAGCAAAACCTCAAGGCAAGGATATGGAAGTAAACTATTTGAGGAAGAATAAAGTGTTTACACAGGGGCACAGAAAAAAAGTTGGAACCCAAAAAAGTCTGTTGAGATCAGAATGTGAAATATCTTGAATGTCAGTAAGTTAAGTACACTTAATCCAATAAATATCAAAAGTCATCAAATGATGGCTACGTTAATTGAGGAGAGGCAAGAGAATGAAATCTGGGAAACTAGCTGGTTAGATATTTGTTATTGTCAAGGGTTTAACTTTATAATGAATGATAGATGAGCTACATTATTCAAAATAACTTTTAATAATAAATAAGTCATCACATGGTTTTAAGCTGCATTTCTACATAAGTGAATACTAGTATCTGGTTATACTCCAAAGACTTAAGAAAGTTAAAAAATTTTTTTTAATTTAAATTATAGTTACAATACTCAATAAATATTACAGAATTAAGGCACTACCTCCAAATCGCTCCACTGCTTTCTCCACTGCATCATTGATTTGCTGTTCATCTCTCACATCAACAGCGCATGGCAAGGCCTTTCCTCCAGCTGCTTCAACTACAAAGGATAAACAAACAAAAAAGTATTGAGACATTCAGATACTAAACTTTTCATTCTGATATAAATCAAAAGAAATAAGTACTCTATTTTCAGAAAATCAATATAAATAACTATGTTCTTATAACTAGTAGTGACTCCACCCTAGAGTAGGACAGACAAACCCATATCCAACCTCTGATCAGAGAGACCAATGCTATATTTAAAAACGAAAAAGGGGGGTGTGTGCCTGGGTGGCTCAGTTGGTTGAGCGTCCAGCTCTTGGTTTCAGCTTGGGTCATGATCTCATGGGTCACGGGACTAAGCCCTGCTTGGGCTCCGTACTCATCAGGGAGTCTGCTTGAGATTCTCTCCCTGCCATCACTCTTGAGCACATGTGTGTGATCTCTAAAATAAATAAATAAATCTTTAAAAAAACAAAAACAAAAATGGTAATTTTAAAAATTCTATTAAAAAGCAAAAAAGAAAAAGGTAATTTAAAATACCTTTATTAAGAAAAAATTCAAGAAATAGATAAAAATATAAAGAACAGTATAATAAACTACCAAAAATCTATCACTTATCTTCAATGACTGCTAATGCTCTGCCAGTTGTTTATTTAATTTGTTTTATTTTCCCACCCCCAATCCTGTTTTTGGTTGGAGTGTATTTTAAAACAAAACTCTGGCATCATCTCATTCATAAATACCTCATATGTGTTCCCCGAACATAACCACAATGCTATTAACATGACTAACAAAACTAGCAATATCCACTGAAGTTCAATTTTAAGCCCTCCCTCCTGATACTATGCCCAGCACAATGCCTTGAATAGAAACACTTCATAATTACCTGTGAACTTAAAATATTAAGGTAATGAGTTTCAAATGGAACAGAGAATAAAAAACATGGAGACCTTTTTCAGTGTTCACATCATCTCCCTCTCATTTCCACTCCCCCAGTCTCTGCACAGATCCAAGAACCACTGCCTTCAAGAGACATGATTTTTCAAGGGAGTCTCTCATATTGTTCCAAAGTGCTGAGGAAAAAAACAGTTCCTGAATCACTGCCCTAAGATGACAAAATATTTCTTCAACCAGATAAAATTATGTTTAGAGTAGCTTTCAAATAGCTATAATTAAACTCTCCAGCAAATTTTCTATCTAGTGAAACCACAGTTAGAATATTTCAAGAAATGGCATTGTCCCATTCACTCACTCTCTTCAGCAGCAGTAAAGATCGTGCCTGGAAGTTTGGGGTTTGCATGGGTGGTCTTCGCAGCAATGACAATGTTTGCTCCATCCTTTGCAGCTTTCAATGCAATAGCTTTGCCAATGCCACGGCTTGCACCTGTGATAAAAACTGTACATCCTGCTAGCCTCCTGCAACAGAACAAATAATGACCTTACAAGAAACCTCAATGTTTTATTTACTTGTTATTAACAGGAACTTTCTGCATATTTTCACAATATATATGCTTCCCCCTAAAACTTTCTGTAGGGGTGCCTGGGTGGCTCAGTTGGTTAAGCATCTGCCTTCGGCTCAGGTCATGATCCTACGATCCAGAGATGGAGCCCTGAATCGGGCTCCTGGCTCAGCAGGGGTTCTGCTTCTCCCTCTGCCTCTGCTCTGCACTCCCCACCCCGTGCACTCTCTTTCTCTCAAATAAATAAATAAAATCTTAAAAAAAAAAAAAACAACTTTCTCTAAACCTTCCACCCTCCCTCCCTGATAGCTAATAGCTCTGTGATACTGCCACTGTGTGATGATTTGTAAATTATTACAACTGCAGTTGGCCAGTCTTGTGATTTGGCAAACAAAATCTGGCCAGATAAAAAGTAAATCTTTTTTTTAATATATTTTTTTATTATGTTCAGTTAGCCACTGTATAGTACATTATTAGTTTTTGATGTAGTGTTCAATGATTCATTAGTTACATATAACACCGTTTTTAAAAGATTTTATTCATTTATTTGAAAGACAGAAAATGAGCAAAAGAGTATGAGCAGGGGCAGGGGGAGAAGCAGACTCCTCTGCTGAGCAGGGAGCCTGATGCGGGGCTCAATCCCAAGACGCTTGGATCATGGCCTGAGCTGAAGGCAACTGCTTCACTGACTAAGCCACCCAGGTGCCTCCAGATAAAAAGCAAATCTTAATGAGAAATAAGGAATTGATAAACTATACACATGGCTTTTTTTCCCACAGAAAAAGTGTTAACAAAGCTTATTTTTGAGTGATGCAATTATGAATAAATGTTATCATATTCTTCAGGCTTTTTCAAATTTTTTACAATAAATATATACCACTTAAATTATCTAAAAGCAAATAAATGTATAACGAATGCTCATCATGGCTTGTAATAGCCAGATTGGAAAAAATGTAAATGTCTATCAAATGATGAGAAGATAAATAAATTGCAGTATATCCATCCAGTGGAATATATTCAACAATAAAAAGGAAGGAAGTACTGATCCATGTTACATGAATGAACCCTGAAAGCATTATGCTAAATGAAAGAAGCCAGTCACAAAGGATCATACATTGTATGATTAGATTTATATGAAATGTTCAGAAATAGGCAAATCTATTGAGACACAAGGACAGTGGTTGCCTAGGACTGAGGGTACAGAGGTTGGAAATGATAGCTGAGAAATATGGGGTCTCTTCTGAAGATGATGAAAATGTTTTAAAATTGATTGTGGTGGGGCACTTGAGTGGCTCAGTGGATTAAGCAGCTGACTTCTGATCTCAGCTCAGGTCTTGTTCTCAGGGTTGTGAGTTCAAGCCCCACACTGGGCTGCCTGCTGGGCATTTAAAAAAAAGAAAAAGAAAAAGAAAAAACCTTGTCTAAGGAGAAGAATATATAGTGGAAGTGACAATAGCAAAGAGAAAAGGGGACAGTAACCAGATAAACAGGCTTGTTAACAAAAAAGAACATAAGATCTCTGCCAAGATCTATAGAATTTACACTCCAGAAAAGGGCAGAGGTAAACATGGAGAAGGGTTTTAAAATAAGAAATAGCTGTTTGGGTAGGAAAGAAGGAGAGTGGAAAAGAGGGGAAGAGACAGAATATTATCAACACTCCAGAAGCCACCAGTCTATTCCTCTAATTCTATCCTCCTCCCTCCTCTACCACCCCACAAAGTAACAACTAGTTTACATATGATTCCTCATTCCTGTTTTTTTACTATTCCTAATATCAACACATCTATGCCTAAGCCAAGGGTCAAATCTGACCCTCCTAAACAGTATAGTCCTAAAGCTAAAAATAGTTTACAGATGAGTATTTATGATCAATTTGATAGAGAACACTAACTTTTTAAAAAAAGATTTCATGTTTGTATTTATTTATTTAGCAGAGAGAGAGAGAGAGTAGGTGCGCACGCACAAGTAAACAGAGTGGCAGCAGAGTGAGAGGGAAAAGCAGGCTCCCCGCTGAGCAAGAAGTCTGACATGGGGCTCAATCCCAAGGTGCTGTTATCCTGACCTGAGCCATAGGCAGATGCTTAACCGACCAAAGCCACCCAGGCGCCCTGGGAACACGAATTTTGAATCTCAATGAAGCCAAACATTACCTCCCTGTTGTGTATTGAATTCTATCTACCAAAAGGATATGTTGAAGTCCTAACCTCAGAATGTGACCTTATTTGGAAACATGATTGATGCAGATGTCATTAGATCAGGTGACATCATATTTGAATCACGCGGGCCCCTAATCCAGTATGATTGGAAATGAGGAGGGAAGACTACGTGAAGACCCATATACAATACCATGTGATGAAAGACGCAGAGATTGGAGTGATGCAAGCTAAGAATGCCAAGGATTCCTGGCTGTCACTAGAAGCTCTCTCACACTGTAGAAGAGACAAGAATTCTACCCAGAATTTCAGAGGGAGAATGGTCCAGCTGATACCTTGATTTTAGACATTTAGCCTCCAGAACTGTAAGAGAGTTAATTTATTTGCAGCCACTCAATTTGTGGTACTTTGTTATAGAAGCCCTAGGAAACTAATAAACCCTCTGCCCCCAACAAAAGAATTTCGTTCTTCTCGTTGTATTGCCAAAAACTGTACTTATTTTGAATTTCACTCATAGAAAATATTGTGGAAATTGGTTTCTCTCTTTTTCTTTTAGGATCCCTCTTTTTATTCTATTATGAACAATGTTGCTAAAAATATTTCGGTTCTGGGTGCCTGGGTGGTTCAGTTGATTAAGCGTCTGTCTTTGGCTCAGGTCATGATCCCAGGGTTCTGGAATCAAGTCCCACTTCCGGCTCCCTGCTCAGTGGGGAGTCTGCTTCTCCCTCTACCCCACTCCTGCTCACGATCTCTCTCTCTCTCTCATGCATTCTCTCTCTCAAATAAATAAAATCATTGAAAAAAAATATGCTTGTTCACTTTTTCCAGTCAAATATGCAAGAGTTTCTCTAAGGCGTATACACCTATTGGTGAAACTGCTGGATTATAGGGTACCGTTATAGGTCAAACATGGTCACAAATCCTTTGGCATTCCTTTCATCACGAGGAAGAATTTATTTTTCCCCTTCCCTTGAGTCTGGGTTAGCTTTATGACTTTTTTTTGAGCAACAGAATGTGAAGGAAGTGATATTCTGAGATTTCCAACCCGACATTCTAAGATGGCTGGCAGCTTCCACTGTTTCTCTCTTGGTAGCCAGACGCCATGATATAAAGTGGGACAGATTACCAAATGATGACAGGTCAAGTGAGAGAGGCCCTGGAGAGTGAGAGGCTGTCTAGGATGTTTGAGCCCCAGCCAAGGACTCAGCTAAATGCAACCATGAGAATGACCTCAACTTATACTATACGGAGCAGAAGAATCCAGTTAACCCAAGAATGGTGGATTAAAAAAAAAATCACTGTTGTTTTAAACCATTACATTTTGGAGTCATTTGTTAAACGGCAACAGGTAAGTGAAACACACATTGAAGTTCAACTTTTCCAAATAAAGCCAAACCTCTTTCCAAAGCAGTTAATATTCCTACTAGCAGCAATAGATGAAAATTCCCATAGCTCCACGCTTCCCCAACACTTAATGTCAGACATTTAAAATTTTTGCCAATTTGGTAGATATGAAATGGTGTCTCAGTGTTGTTTCAACTTAGATTTCCCTAATTACTAATAAGACTAAAAATATTTTCATATGTTAACAGTCATGTCCTTTTTCTGTGTAATTCCTATTGTTTTGTTAATCTTAATATCCTTAATGACTAATAAATAATATTTAAAATTGTATAGATTAAATACATTATAAATATTTAAATATAAATCATATACTACATACAAACTACATAAATATTCATATATTGGGGCACCTGGCTGGCTCCATCAGAAGAGCATAATACTCCTAATCTTGGGGCATAAATTCAAGCCCCATGCTGGGTATAGAGATTACTAAAAATAAACTTCACCAAAAAAGTATTCATGTATGGGGATGCCTGGGTGGCTCAGTCAGTAAAGCAGCTGCCTTCAGTTCAGATCAAGTCCCAAGTCCAGCTCCCTGCTCAGTGGGGAGTCTGCTTCGCCCTCTGCCCTCCCCCTGCTCTGCTCTCTTTCTTTCTCAAATAAATAAATAAATAAATAAATACTTTTAAAGTATTCATGTGTGCAAATACATATTCATATATATTCACGTATTTAAATATATGTATTACAAGTACCTATAAACCATATATACTTAAAATAGCTTCTCATTTGTGGCTTGCCTTTTCACTACCTTTACAGTATCTTTTTTTTTTAAGATTTTACTTATTTATTTGAGAGAGGGAGAAAGCATGAGTGGGAATATGGGCAGAGGGAAAGGTAGAAGCAGACCCCTGCTGAGCAGGGAGCCAACATGGGGCTCCATCTCATGACCCCAAGATTATGACCTGAGTCAAAGTTGGACGCTTAACCGACTGAGCCACCCAGATGCCCCTATAATAATACCTTTTGATGAGCAGAAATTCTTTATTTTCATGTAGAATTTATGAATCTTTTCTTTTACAGCCAATGCTTTTGAGTTAAAAAACAATCCTTCCCTAACTACAACTGTATTAATGTCTTTCAAAAATTTTATGGTTTATCTTTTACATTTTAATCCTTAATTTACCTAGAATTAATTTTTATGTATGAATTGAGGGAGGGATCCAATTACACTTTTTTTTCCAGTATGGACGACCAACTGTCCCAGTCTGAAAAGCCCATCTTTCCTACAGATCTTCAATTCTAGCTTTGTCAAGATGAGTCTCCATAAATACAGAGCTGTTTCTAGGCTTTGTCTTCTATTCCACTGGTCCACATGGATTGCACTGTCTTAAGTGTAAGAGCTTTATCAGTCTTAACTGATAAGGCAAGTATTCTCAGTTTGTTCTTCCTCAAGAGTTTCTTGGTTATGCTTGGACCTTTGCTTTTCCAGACATTAATTTACAATCAGCTTATATGGGACACCTGGGTGGCTCAGTGAGTTAGGCATCTGCCTTTAGCTAGAGTCATGAACCCAGGGTCCTGGGATTGGGCCCCGCATGGGGTTCCCTGCTCAGTGGGAAGCCTGCTTCTCCCTCTCCCTCTGCTGCGCCCCCTGCTGTGTTCCCTAACTCTGTCAAATAAATACATAAAATCTTTAAGGAAAAAAAAAACCAAACTTTTGTATCCTAAAAATTTGTCAAACTCTTATTAAATCTAAGACTTTATTTAGTTATACATAATTTTGGTTTTCTATATAATCCTATCAATTGCAAATAATGACAGCATTGTTTCTTTCACGTCAATCCAAAGTTTTTCTTCCTTCTCATTTCTTCTTTATTAAAAGAAAAAATGTTCCCAGATGGGAGGTCTGAAGCGCAAGAAGACGTAAAAACCAAAAATTACTAAAACAAAAAAAACAAACAAACACGGTGCCTGGGTGGCTCAGTGGGTTAAAGCCTCTGCCTTCAGCTCAGGTTATGATCTCAGGTCCTGAGATCAAGCCCTACATCGGGCTCGGCACGGAATCGGCTTGTCTCTCTCCGGAGCTCTGCTCCTCCTCTCTCTCTCAATCTCAAGTAAATATATAAATAAAATCTTTTTTAAAAAGATTTCATTTATTTTGAGAGAGAGAGAACGTGCACAAGCAGGGAGAGCTGCAGAGAGAGAGAGAGAGTAGGCTTCCCGCTGAGTAGGGAGTCTGATGCGATGTGGGGCTCAATCCCAGGACCCTGGGATCATGACCTGAGCTGAAGGCAGACACTTAACTGACTGAGCCACCCAGGCACCCTGTTTTTTTTTTTCTTAAAGATTTTATTAAATAAAATCTCTTTAAAAATTTAAATTATTTCTTTTTCTCTGTATATTTGAGATAAACTGGATACACAGTTAAATTCCTTTGTTAATGTTCACATTCCACTTTATCTCTTTTCTCTCATCTTTAGTGAAGGATGTTATAAAACATGCACGTGGTTTAAAAGTTACAACCTTATAAATATGCACAAAGAAGTCCAATCTGTGTGTGTGTGTGTGTGTGTAGGGATCATTTATTTGTTCCATTGAACAGAGAGCAGAAACTGTGCACATTCACTCAAGTTTTCCTTGTCCTTGACTTTTCCTTCCTGACTATAGGGTCAGAGGCAGGTGTGGCAAATGACTAGCTTAGGTCAGGTTCCTTAGAAAGAGAATGAAAAAGGAATCTAGGGTGAGGATTTCCTGGAGACATGCTCTTAGTCACTGTCTGTAAGGGTATGAGGGCAGCATGAAAGAGCCAGAGGAGAAGCCAGGCAAAGCCTGATGCCAGGGCTATGAATATGCATGAGTAGCAAGGGAACCAGGCTTTTGTAGCCTTGTACGGGTCAAGGCGTGACATTGGCGAGAAGTCCAATCTTTTACCTGTAGGTAACCAGTTTCAATTACTTCTGGCTTATCCTTCTTGAAGCTTTTTTTCCCCCAAAAATACACAAATATACACAAAACATGTGTATGTGTGTCTAATTTTCCTTTCTTCTTTTATGCAAAAGGTAGTATACACACAGACTACTAAAGTGATTATTTTAAATATAAGTATTGAGATTAAAATGTCTCAACTGTTGCTTTAAAAGCCTCATCCCTTTGCCTTTGGTATAGTTGGACTGATTCCCAGTAGGATAAAGTACATTTCTCTCTTCACAAAGAGTTTCAGGCATTGGTAAAAAGAAAGGCAAAGAGTTTCTCCTTTTAACCTGAAGCCCTGGGCTGTCCTACTAAGGAACCCCTCTAGCTCAAAAGCATTAGAGCCATAGGAGGCAAGCAAGCAAGCAAGAGTCCAAATTTGTCAGTACCACTGGTGGATGGCTAAAGCCTGGTAGTGTAGTTAATCTACACTACAATTTACCAAACTTCTCTGGTACCTCAAAATCAGGGTAAATGTGATGAAGTTTTTGTTAAGTTTTTAAAAAGAAAAGCAATCACTTAAAAAAAAAACTATACAAGCTACTCTGAAGTTCATTTGGAAAAATAAACATCCAACAATACCCATGAAAATTCTGAAAAAAAAACCCAAATGAGGCAGAAACTAGCCTTCCCAGATATTTACACATTTTATAACACTAGAGCAATTAAAATACTTTGGTACTGGTGCATGAATAGAAAGACTAAAGTAATAAAATAGAAAATCCAGAAACAGACCCCTATCATACAAGATTTCAGTTATATGGTAGAAGTGGGATTTCTAACAGAAAGAAAGATTAAGTAGTCAGTCAACAGTACTAGTGCAACTGTACACCCAGCCATCAGAACCAAAATGAAGAGGGCTTCCTAACTCACTTCCTATGTCAATATAGTAAGCAAAATAGAATACCACCTCAGGTAGATGAATAGTCTGAGTAAAAACAAAATAAAAGTAATAAAAATAATAAAAATCCTACAAGAATACTTATCAATTTAAAAGGAAATCCTATCTTTAGATGGCCCTACAGGTTTGTCACAAAACCACAAAAGCCTTAAAAGACTAACTCTGACTCAATCAAAACATGTTTCTGCATGACAAATAGTATAGTCAAAATCAAGACACAATGAAAACAGAAAGTATTTGTAACACATATGATACACAACAATTTTTTTTTCAAATGGAGCTCTAAGAGATCAATCAAAACCTAGTTGTGTAAGCTAAGCAAAGAAAAAGATACATGATGGCTTTAAAACAGAATTTCTCGATCTGCCCTACTGACATTTTGGAAAAGATAATTATTTATAAGGGATTACACCAACAATGTCCCAAGATATTGCCAAATGTCCTATTAGGGTCAAAATCCTCCTTGATGTGGACTAGATCCCCACCCTCACTAATGGTGAAACATTTAACTGTAATGAAGTGCCATTCTTTTCAGTTAGGTTTTTATTATCAAAATAAATATTTTTATTATCAAACGTTTTGTTGTTTGCCAACGTGTGGGATTAGGAAATCTCATCCAATCTTTTGGGTTATACAACCTCTTTGGAATGCCAAGGATATTAGCCATCAAAGTATAAAGTGCATATACTTTTCTGAACTTCGCCTCCAGGAATCTGTCATACAGATACACTCAAATATGTACAAACAGCGGATACAAGTTTAATCACTGCAGCAAATATGCAGTAACAAAAACTGGAAATGATCTGGTATCCAGTGATAAGGGACTGGATAGACAAATAACAGTACATCCGTAAAATACCACGTAGCCACTAAAAGAGAAGATCTGCATATACATACCTAAAACGTATGCGTATCCCAAGATATATTATGTAAAAATAAAAAGGGAGTCTGCTACTATTTTGAAAAGTGGTCTGTGTGTGCCTGTGTGTTTACAGTGGGGTACAAATGTTTATAAATGCACAGACTATCTCTGGAAACATACGAAAGAGTAACTGGGAAACTGAACGTTAAGGATGGGGAAACTCAATTTTTACCTTACACCCTTTTGAGTTTTTTTTTAAGTCTTTTGGCCATGTGCCTGTATGTTTCAAGCAAATTATAAAATAGACAAGTCACCCCGCTCAAGTCATCTACACTTCATAGAAACAAAGTAGAACAGGGGCTAAAGGGAAGGGAGGAGTAGGCGAGTTGTTTAACGGTTACAGAGTTTCTTTTGCAAGTTGAACAAGTTCTGGAGAATGAATCTACTGTATACTTAAAATGGTTAAAATGGTAGATGGCGCTACGTGTATTTTACCAATATTAAAAAAAAATTTAAGTGAACCGCCACCGCGAAAAAAGATACATATTAAGATCAGTTTAACTTGGGCGCCTGGGTGGCTCAGTGGGTTAAAGCCTCTGCTTTCGGCTCAGGTCATGATCTCCGGGTCCTCGGATCGAGGCCCGCATCGGGCTCCCTGCTCAGCGGGGAGCCTGTTCCCCCCCCCCCTCTCTGCCTGCCTCTGCCTCCTTGTGATCTCTCTCCCTCTGTGAAATAAATAAATAAAATCTTAAAAAAAAAAAAGATCAGTTTAACTTGTTACTAATTTGAAAATCACTTTTTAAACGCCCCATTATTATTTCATTATATCAGAACCGAGCGTTCGGAAAAAAGTGAAGAACCAGGAGCGGTACAGTGACCTTTCACCTAGAACTTGCAAACCTTCAGCAAAACACGCAAAAGCCCAAGCAAGGTAGGGCCTGCCCCGCGACCGGCGGGGTAACCCACTCTGGATCCTCGCCTCGTCGCAAATTTGCACGTGGCTGCCACCCTGAGGTACACGACTCGGAGTTACTTTCGCGCATCGCGGCGGACTCCAACAACACGGCGTGTCCAGCGTGGACCAGCACTCCGGGGCGCAACCGCCCACCGCCGAGGCCGCGACCCCCGAGCCACCCACGCCGGCCCCACCTAGCCTCGCACCCGGCCGCGACTTCCCCCTCTCCCCTTCCGACCCTGCGACGCCCCCAGGCCCTTACCCCGTGTTGGGTAACATAGTTTTTTCACGGCAGAGGTGGCGGCCACAGCAGCGGCAGCGAGCGTACAGCCAGAGGCGGGGCTTCTCTCCTCATTTAGCCTCGTTCCGACAGGGGCCCGCCCCCGCCCGCCCCACAGGCCTGCGCGGGTGGGGGAATGGGCGTGGGAAGGAGCGCAGATCTCTGAGTGCGCCTGCGCACGCAGTGGGCCTCCCGGCGCTCGGCGCTCGTTTCCACCTTCCCCGGCCTGGCCCCAGGAAACCGGCTCTCTGCGCAGGCGCTGGAAAAGAAAGGCAGGTCCGCGCCACCCCTCCCGCGGGGCTCTGCGGTGACAATCGGTCTCCCACCCGCGTCGGCGTAGCGGGCGCGTCACCCACTACGTACGTACGCTTTTTCCCGGCGTGTGAAGGCTCCCTCATCGCAGCGCTTGGTTACTCGGCTGGTACGGCGGTCTTTTGAATCGAGCGCTGGTCTCGAGGGCTCGGGTGCGGCTTCTCCTCTGCAGACCCTGACCTGCAAGTACTTTGGCTCTCGTTCTTCTCCCCCTCCCCTGGCTGCCTGTCTTCCTGCAAGCGCCCCATTGAGGGACAGGTTTTCCTCGCCGGATACGTTCTGCCAGACGCCTGCCAGCATCGCATTTCGACTATCTCAAGGAATCTGGACTAAAACCCGCCGGACCTCACTAGTCTATAGATAGCCCTGTGATGAGCAGCAGTTTCTGGATCTGAACTCTTTGCAATAGTCTGGGGGAGAATGTATAGTTAGCTCTGGTCTTCGCGAAGAAACTCCGAAACTCAGTGCAGAAATAAGGTGAATTCTGGGATCTAGTACTGCGGGTTTTTTTTTTTTAAGTTTTTATTTAAATTCCGGTTAACATACAGTGTAATAATAGTTTCAGGTGTACAATATAGTGATTCAACACTTCATACGACACCAGATGCTCATCACAAGTGCACTCTAGTATTGTTTTTCAAGGTATACTTTGGACATTACTCAGCTACCCTAACGAACCGAAGATTGGCATATCTTGAGGGAGACGTGAAGAAACTGTTTTGAAAGGGTACAACAGGACAATGAGATGGTTACATGAGGACTAGTTAAACTAGCTTGGAGATGGGGTGTGTGCACTCCCTTTACTGCAAGCTGTAAATGGTTCTATTTATTCACGTATATTGCCAGCCTCCTATAGGCATTTGAACTGGTGATCTATGATATTGTCCTTAGAGACTCCAGAAGAATTTGTTCATTCAACAAATAGTAGCACCTAGTGCATGCTGGTCACTGGAGATACAGCAGGACAAAAAAAAAAAAAAAGAAAAGAAAAGAAAAGACAAGGCCTGCCTTTATGGGAGGAATGAGGAGTAGCCAATATATACTTAGACTGTTGTAGATATTAGGTGTTTCAAAAAGAGTGTTGATAGGGACTGTTAGATGAAAAGCTTCCTCTCCACTGAAGGAAGTGAAAAGACATCCTACAGAATGGGAGAAAATATTTGCAATGATATATCCAATAAAGTCAAGTATCCAGAATATATAAAGAACTCTTACAACCAGCAACAAAAATGTGAACAACCCGAGTAAAAAGTGAGCAGGGGCTCCTGGGTGGCTTGATTAGTCGTTTGACTCCGCATTTCGGCTCAAGTTATGATCTCAAGGTGATGAGATCCAGTCCCATGTCCCACTCTGGTGGAGCTCAGAGTCAGCTTGGGATTCTCTTTCCCTCTCCCCTCCCTCTGCCCCTTCTCCCGCTCGCACACACATGTGCTATCTCTCATTCATTCTCTCCCCCTATCTCCAAAATAAGTAAACAAACAAACAAATATCCTTTTCAAAAAAATGAACAAAGGATCTGAATAAACATTTTTCCAAAGAATATATGCAAGTGGTCAGCAAGCACATGAAAAGATGCCCAACATTAGTTATTAGGGAACTGCAAATCTGAACTATAATGAGATTCTACTTTATACATACTAGGATAGCTATAATAGAATATATGGAAAATAACAACTGTTGGCCAGGATGCAGAGGAATTGGAACCCTCATCCATGGTTGGTGGAAATGTAAAAAGGCATAGCCACCTTTGGGAAACAGTTTTGCAGCTCCTCAGAAAGTTACAATTACCACCTCCTGGATATCCACATGCAAAAGAGCAATCCCACTTCTTGATATATCCTCAGGAGAAATGTAAACATGTTCAAAAGAACCACCAGATGGCACTGTTATCTTAAAACTCAAAATTATATAAAACAAAATGATACTACGATAGACTATTATAACTGAGTTGGATTAAGGCAAAAATATCATGAAGTTCTCTACAGAACTCCCCTAAAGGGGAAATAAGAGGAGGGATATTTAAAATTTTAAATTCCTTAAAGAAAATTTGTATTTTATAAAAAATGTATCATTAAAAATAGGACACGATACTAATTCATTTTATTTTATTATTTTAATTAATTAATTAATTTTAATTAATATTACCAATATTAAAAAGTAATTTTGGGGGCGTCTAGGTGGCTCAGTTGGTTAAGTGTCTGCCTTCTGCTCATGGTCATGATCTCAGGGTCCTGGGATTGAGCCCATATCCGGCTCCCTGCTCAGCGGGGAGCCTGCTTCTCCCTTTCCCCTGCTTGTGCTCTCTGTCTAGTAAATAAATAAAAATTTAAAAAAGATTTTATTTATTTATTTGACAGAGAAAGAGATTACAAGTAGGCAGAGAGGCAGGCAGAGAGACAGGGAGAGGAGGAAGCAGGCTCCCTGCTGAGCAGAGAGCCCGATGTGGGCCTCGATTCCAGGACCCTGAGATCATGACCTGAGCCGAAGGCAGAGGCTTAACCCACTGAGCCACCCAGGTGCCCCCAAATCTTAAACAAATAAATAAAATTTATTAAAAAACAAAAATAAGTAATTTTCAAATGCATGGGAAATTGAAAATGCAGACTTAAGTTGAAATATTAAAAGATATGACATTGAGGGGTGCCTGGCTGGCTCAGTCAGAAGAGCATGTGACACCTCACATTTGATCTTAGCCAAAAGGCCGAGAAGCGATGAGCATGTGACACTTGATCTCTGGATTGAGACTTCAAGCCCCATATGTTGGGTGTAGAGATTACTTGAATAAAAAACTAAAAAAAAAAAAATGACGCTGAGAACAACTTTAATCTGAAGTTATCAAATAAGGACTCTTCTAACTCTATCTTGCATAAGAACATATATATGTATATATACATATATATACATATATATGTATTTTAAAGATTTATTTATTTTATTTTTTGAGAGAGAGAGAGGAGGGACAGAGGAAGAGGGAGAGAATCTTCAAACAGACTCCCTGCTGAGCAGGGAGCTTGACACAGGGCTTGATCCCAGGACCCTGAGATCATGACTTGAGCTGAAACCAAGAGCTGTATGCTTAACCAACTGAGCCACCCAGGCATCCCAAGAATATCTTTTCAAGTATATAATGCAAGTTTGTTGACCACACCCACATAAAGAAATTTCTTTAAGATTATTTATTTGAGAGAGAGAGGGAGGGGCAGAGGGAGAGAAAATCTCAAGCAAACTCCATACTGAGCATGGAGCCCAATATAGGGCTTGATCTCATGACACTGGGGTCATAACCCGAGCCAAAACCAAGAGTCAGACACTCAACCAACTGAGCCACCCAGGCGCCCCACAAAAAAAAATTTTTTTTCATCTCGACCCAGTACACACAGTTTTCTATTTTATTGAATCTATTATATTCTATCAAGTTGATCATAACCTACTAAATTTTTTTGATGACTCATTAATGGATCATAACCTATTTGGAAAACGTAGCTTTAGTGTGTTGTTACTTAGCACTGTGACTTTTCAACTTGCCTTTTAAGATATTCTAGGCTTCTTCATTCAGATATAAAATTACTAATGAATGGTCAGAGGCCAACAAACAATGCGGATGCTTTCAATGCAGATGCTTTCAAGTCACAGCTCTTGAAGCTTTCCATTTCTTTCACCTACAAGACAGCTCATCCTGGTCCAGGTTAAATGGGGGAAATCCCTGGGGTTTTGAGGGTATGGCAGTTCATTCTGATAATGTACCAAATCTTCCCCCATAGGACTGCTAGCAATACCTTTCGTTGCTTAAAGAATTATTCCCAGACATTATTTTATTAGTAACTGTTGGATATTAACCTCAATGCTGTATTTTAATGTCTTTATCTTCCTGATAATACATGACTATAACAATCTAGAGAAAATGAAACTTTCCCTCTTAATACCATCCTTCAGAGATAATCATTGTTAATATTCTGGCATGTATCCTTTAAGACTTTGAAACTTTATATAGGTTTCAATTATTTAAATCATAGGGGAGATTATGTATACCAAATTGTTTTGGATGCTGTTTTTGTTTTACTTAATGTATCCTAGGTATCTGGGGCGCCTGGGTGGCTCAGTCGTTAAGTGTCTGCGTTTGGCTCAAGTCATGATCCCAGAGTCCTGGGATAGAGCCCCGCATTGGGCTCCCTGCTTGGCAGGAAGCCTGTTTCTCTCTTTCCCACTCCCCCTGCTTGTGTTCCCTCTCTCGCTGTCTCTCTCTCTGTCAAATAAATAAATTAAATATTTAAAAAAATTTTTTTAAAAAATGTATCCTAGATATCTTTCTAAGTTTACACCTAAAAGTTTACCTTGACTTTTTATCTATATATTTTTAAAAGATTTTATGGGTGCCTGGGTGGCTCAGTGGGTTAAAGCCTCTGCCTTCGGCTCAGGTCATGATCTCAGGGTCCTGGGATCGAGGCCCACATCGGGCTCTCTGCTTGGCAGAGAGCCTGCTTCCTCCTCTCTCTCTGCCTCTCTGCCTACTTGTGATCTCTCTCTCTCTGTCAAATAAATAAATAAAATCTTTAAAAAAAAGATTTTATTTATTTAGAGTGAGCGTGAGGAGGGGGAGGGGCAGAGGGAGAGGGAGAGAGAGAATCTCAAGCAGAGGATGGAGCCTGACACAGGGCTGGACCCCAGGACCCTGGGATCTTGACCTGCGCTGAAATCAAGGATCAGATGCTTAACTAACTAAGCCACCCAGGCACCCCTACCTTTACTTTTTAAAAACAGGTGTGTAGTTTTCTTTTATATGACTATACTGAAATTAATTTTACCATTCTCATTTGCCATGGAAATTTTATTGTTTCAACATTGTCTCTATTATAAGCAGCTTTGCAATAAAAGCTTTTGTGCATGCATCATTGTTCACTACTCATTTTTCTCCAGAATACATTCCTAGAAATGAGACTGCTCAATGGATATACACAATACAGTTTAGCAAGGTTGTATTGATACAGTTGACCCTTGAACAGCACTGATTTGAACTGTGTGGGTCCACTTTACATGGATTTTTTCCTGATAAATACAGTATAGTATTATAAATATATTTTCTCTTCCTTATGGTTTTCTCTCTTTTTTTTTTAAGATTTTGTTTGTTTGTTTGTTTGTTTGACAGAGACAGCAAGAGAGGGAATGCAAGCAGGGGGAAAGGGAGAAGCAGGCCTCCCGCAGAACAGGGAGCCTGATGAGGGGCTCGATCCCAGGACCCTGGGTTCATGACCTGAGCCAAAGGCAGACGCTTAATGACTGAGCCATCCAGGCACCCCAAGATTCTGTTTATTTATTTATTTGAGAGAGAGAAAGAGTATGAGTGGGGGAGAGGAAGAGGCAAAGGGAGAAGCAGGCTCCCTGCTCTGTCCTGATGTGGGACTTGATCCCAGAACTCCAGGATCATGACCTGAGCCAAAGGCAGACACCCAACTAACTGAGCCACCCAGGTACCCTCCTTATGGTTTTCTTAACATTTTCTTTTCTCCGGCTTATTTAAGACTACGGTATATAATACATAGAACCTACAAAATATGTGTTAATACACTGTGATGTTATTGGTAAGGCTTCTAGTCAACGTAGGCTATGAGTAGTTAAGTTTTGGGGGAGTCAAAGTTACACACAGATTTTTGATTATGTGGGCATCAGTGCCCCAACCCCCACATTGTTCAAGGGTCAACTGTAACTTAGACCATTGCCGCCAACCTTGCTGCCATTGACCTTTTGGGTTGGATAATCCTGTGTTGTTGGAATCTTTCACATGTATTGCAATGTGTTTAGCAGAATTCCTAGTCTGTACTCCTTAGATGCTATAGGCCCCACTCCCATGTATGTATGTTTAAATACATAACATAAAATTTACCGTGTTAACCATTTTTAAGTGTATCCTTAAAGTACATTCACATTGTTGTACAACCAACACCACCATCCAAGCCCTTCCAGTTTTGACACTCCAGAAAATGCTGAATGTCCTCTGGAGGGCAAAATTACCCTCGTTGTCTCACCATCACAGAGGTAAATGAAAAGTCAAAAATGTAATGTCATTAAAAGGAAAATGAGAAGCTGAAGAGCTGTAATAGATTAAACAAAACTAAAAAGATATTACAACCAAACGCAACACATGATCCTAGACTGGATTCTATACAGAAAAAGAAAATTTGCTATAGCACAATTGACAAATTGGAATATGTACTATAGATTAAAGTATTGTGTCAATGATAAATTTCCTGAATTTGATAACTACTGGTTATGAAAGAGAATATCTGTGTTCCTAGTATGAAGTATTAAGGAATAAAAGGAAATTAATACTCACCTATTCTCAAGCACGCACGCGCGCGTGTGTGTGTTTTGTGTGTGTGGAGAGAGAGAGTATGCTAAAACAAATGTGGGAAAATGTTAAAAATTGGTGATTTGGAGTTAAGATGTATGAGAGTTCCTGTTTTTGGTTATAACTTTCCGGTAAGCTTGAAATTAATTCAAACTAAAAAATTTTATGTTTTAAGTGAAAGAAAATGCTTATAGCTGAGACTATGCATTGCCTGCCTATGCTTTTCAATTCCTTGTCCTTCCTAATTTTGCTCATCCGTGCTCCAGAAAAGTTTAGAATATAGTTTAGAATAAAATCCTGATGAGTCAAGGTCAGTGGTTCTTAAATTTTAATGTGTACCAGAGTAAACTGAAGAGCTTTGTAAAACACAGATTAATGAGCCTGACTTCCGGATTTCTGATTAACTAGGTCTTAGACAGTGAATCTGAAGAATGTATAGTTCTGGAGCGCCTGGGTGGCTCAGTGGGTTAAAGTCTCTGCCTTCGGCTCAGGTCATGATCTCAGGGCCCTGGGATCTAGCCCTGCATCGGGCTCTCTGCTCAGCAGGGAGCCTGCTTCCTCCTCTCCGCCTGCCTCTCTGCCTACTTGTAATCTCTCTCTGTGTCAAATAAATAAATAAAATCTTTAATAAAAAAAGAATTTATAGTTCTAACATATTTCCAGGTAAGGCTAATGCTGTTGATTGGGGCACCAAAAGGTGTAGGCTGGTAGTTCTCAACCTTGCTTGCAAATTGGAATCACTTAGGGTACTTTTAAAAACTCTGATGTCTGAGTCTTACTCCCAGAGATTCTAATTAGGTTGGTATGGAATACGCATAGGTAGTATTTTTTTTAAAGCCCATTAAGTGGTTCTAATAGGCAGCCAAGATTGAGAATCACTGACCTTGGTCAGTGTAATCCCATTCCCTGTTTAAAAGTGAACATGTTATCTAGTTTGGGCAAATGTGAGGTCTGCTGAGAAAGATTTTCTTATTTTAAGGAAGACACCACAGGGGCATCTGGGTGGCTCAGTCTTTTGTGTGTCCGACTCTTGGTTTTGGCTCAGGTCATGATCTCAGCGTCGTGAGATCGAGCCCTTTGTCGGGCTCCGCCTGCAGTGAGGGGTCTCCTTGCGATTCTCCACCTCGCCCTCCCTCTACTTCTCCCCTACTCTCAAGTGCTCTCTCTCTCTAAAATAAATAAATAAAGCTTTAAAAAGAAAGAAAGAGACCACAGAATAGGTTGCCTCTTTCCTTCTAGATGTTAATACTGGATGTGATGCTTGGAACAGCTGCATTTATGTTGCATTGCAGGGGGGTATGGGTCTTCCCCTTTCCTGTGACTCCTTCAAAGGTGAGTTTTCTTCTATAACATCCGTGAAAGAAAGGTTAGGGCTAGGAGGCAGTTGTCTCAGTACCCTCCTGAGTTTTCCACCTGCCTTCTCAGACTCCCACTGCTCCAAGGCGTGCTGTGGGTTTCCCTCACTTTGCAGGTGCCACCTCTTAGAATTTGAAGAAAGAGTTCCCTCAGTAGACAAAAGCTCACTTGCACAAGTGCAAGTTGTGAGTGGAAGGGGTATGTAGGTGTGGGGATCATGCTTTATTTCACTTCCTGCTTGTTGGTTTGTTTACTATACCATCTGCACACAACTCTTAGCCAAAGAGTTGAGGCTAACGTGAGGGAATTACACACACACACACACACACACACGTGTGTGTGTTATATGTGTGTATATATATACATATATACATATATATACATATATGTGTGTGTATATGTGTGTACATATATATGTATATATACATATATATATATGTTATATGTATGAAACAATTAACTTTATGGGATAACCGCTATGTCAGAGACTGACATTTGCCCACCTATAATGCATTCTGTGCTTCTTTTTACAAACAGTATCGATTATTGGAGGTGTCCATATGCCCAGAAAAAAGCCTGCATCTCTCAGCCTGCCTTGAAACTAGGAGTGGCCATGTTACCAAATTATGGGTGATGAGACATAAGTGGAAGATATTGCAGTGGACTTTTGGGAGAGCTTCTTTAAAGAGCTTCCAGCCATTTTGTGATCTTAAGAATGAAAACCATATGCTCATGTAATAAAACAAAAGGGAGACTGGGTCTCTGATGAACATGGAATGTCATAACAGCCCTGAAACTGCTACTTCTAGACTACTTTTACAGAAGAAATGAATCTTTATCCAGTTTAAGACACTGTAATTATGTTTGGTTTCCTGCTATATGCATGAGGACCTAACTCTTTAAATGATACCCTATCTCAAGGCAAAATATCAAAAGAACATAAACCATTTCAGGGGGTTCCCTCTTGAGTATACCCAAATCTCTAGCTTTGTTTCTGGTCTTCATATCTGCATTTCTCCCTAATAGCGTCAATATTGTTCAAATTTCCTTCTTCAAAATTCCTTTTAGGGGCACCTGGGTGACTTAGTTGGTTAAGTGTTTGACTGTTGATCTCAGCTCAGGTCTTGATCTCAGGGTCGTGAGTTCTTAAAAACAAAAATTTTTAGTATCTCCATGGCTTTTAGGAGACCCCATGCCTCATTCACAGGAGGTGATCTTATATCAGGATCCATCCGCCTTTCTCAGGCCATATATTTTCCCAAGTCTGAATTATTCATCCTTTTTAAAATATGACTTAAGCAAGAGAGTCTGGGTTGGTGTGGGTATTCCAAGTCCAGTGCCCTTGCGATATTTCCACCGAATTCTTCTTGGTATCCAGTAAATAACTATTCTATCAAACACACGACATCTCCCAAACTCAGGCATTAATTCCGTGACACAGTATTCTACTGTTAGTATATGTAGTCTTTGCAAGCTGAGAGAGAAACTTGATACTTCTGTGATCGACATGGCTTCATCACTGCTCACTATAAAGATAGCATTTTATTTTGTAGAATAATGTCAATCCTTTATCTTCTAGCTTTCAAACTGTGCCTAAAAGGCATAAAAAACAAATAAAAAAAAAAGCCATTCTAAGTTACCTTACGAATCAGGCCCATAATTGAGCCATCTATCTCTAAGTGGCCACTACTTTAAAACACAAAGATCAAGCTTTGGAATTACCAAATGTGTTAACTCTGTGCCAAGTTAAATTCTTGTTGTCGTCATCCTACTACCTCCCTCTACTAAATTAAATTCTTGATTAGGGTCTCACACTCCCACTTTTCCAGGAGAAGAGAAACTATATGAGGACTTCTTAACCTCTGGTAGAAGTAATCCTCCACCTCCATGGATGGGGAGGGGATGGGGAGATTTGCTTTTCCAGTTACCCACATAGCATATCTTCATAGAGAAGTGTTCCAGACTGTTCTTTTGTTTTTTCTGCTACTGAGCTTTTGTTTGTTTGCCTGTTCAAGGTTGAACATTTGCCTCGTGCACCCTGTGGGATTATCTGCAGTTAAACATTTTTTAAGAAACATATTGGGGAGGGAAAACAACAGCTCTATTCAGTTGTCTGGCATCCCAGGAACCTTTCCACTGATCTTATAGACTATGATCTGCTTTTTTGCACAGGCTAATATTTCAGGAAAAAGAAAATGAGGAAAAAGAAAATATACTCTAAACAATCTATCTGGCTCCTTATTAAACAGTTACGTCAAAAAATTTAGAGGGCGTTTGAATTAGTGGCCAGAGTAAAGGTCTTGTTTTAGTTGCAAAATAAAATTTATAATTTATATATTTGTGATATGTTCTCAGATGCCTTAGAAAGAACTACTTTGTCCCATATAAGAACTTTTACAATATTGGGCACCTAGATGGCTCAGTTGGTTATGTGGCTGCCTTCGGCTCAGGTCATGATCCCAGGGTCCTGGGATTGAGTCCCCCGCATTGGGTTCCTTTCTTGGCAAGGAGCCTACTTCTCCCTCTGCCTCTGCCTGCCACTCTGCCTGCTTGTGCTTTCTCTCTGACAAGTAAATAAATAAAATCTTAAAAAAAAACCCAACTATCAATGAACATCAATTCACTTAGATGTGAATATTCAGTTAAATGTGATGGTTATAATTCTTAATACAAAATTTACATAATGTGAAATTAATAATACTCTGACAAAACTGACTGTAAGGAAAGAGAATCATGAGAGTTAGGGTGAGGGCTAATTTGTTAATTTCTTTTTTTTTTAATATTTTATTTATTTATTTGACAGAGAGAGAGAGATTACAAGCAGGCAGAGAGACAAGGAGAGGAGGAAGCAGACTCCCCACTGAGCAGGGAGCCCAACGTGGGCCTCGATCCCAGGACGCTGAAATCATGACCTGAGCCGAAAGCAGAGGCTTTAACCCACTGAGCCACCCAGGCGCCCTAATTTGTTAATTTCTTAGAGTGGAGTTAATAAATAACATTTTTGCTTCTGAGGTTGATGATTTGAGTAAGTTATTTAAAGTTTAAAGATAACCATTTGTGGAATTAAAACTAGATTTTCTAATTTAGCAGAGGAAGTTGCTGTAATTCTGATACTAAAACTGTACAGACCACAAAAACTCTAAAGCAATTCCATTTATTAGTAGATATTAAAACTGTAATAAAAGGGGGCACCTGGGTGGCTTAGATGGTTAAGCGTCTGCCTTCAGCTCGGGTCATGATCTCCAGGTCCTGGGATCGAGCCCCATGTGGGCCTCACAACTCGGTGGGGAGTCTGCTTCTTCCTCTCCCTCTGCCTCTCTCTGTTTGTGCTCTCTCTGTCTCTCAAAAGAATAAATAAAATCTTTAAAAAAACTGTAATAAAGGTATTAACAAATGTTTATATATCTAAAATGTTAGATAATTTTACTCTAGATCATGTGGATAACTATCTTACAACCAAGTGCTGTCATGTAAATTTAGTGTCTACATTTGTATTTACATTTGATTCCTCATCCATTAGTGTCACTTTAACTGTGTTGGGTTAACTAGAAAAGAACAGAGATGCTTGGTATATAGGTGATGGATTTGATTCAGTTAGAGGACATATGATATCATGGTATGTTAAAAAATGAAGGTATCTAGAAGGTTATATGATACAATTGAGTCATTGTCACAGAGCCCACTGCAGTGAAGTTATATCCATTCAAGCATTCAGGTAATATCAAGGGTTTGGCCTTACTAGTTGTTTAAGGACATCTGTTTTGAATAGGTGGTGTCCACTTAGTGCCAGTTACTAAATATTCTGAGTATCACTTATATCAGAAAACAAGTGAAAGAAAACTTCGTAGACAATTACTTGGGTTGCTTATGAGAAAAAGCAAAAAAGAAGCAAGAATATAAAGAAGGGACAAGGGCAAAAATCCATTATCAGTTCTCAAGAAATGGATAGCTCAAGGGTAAGTCTGAAAGACATATTCTGTGAGCTGGGTTAGAAGAGAGGAGTTACTGGGAATATTCTACCTGTATGTGTTTAGCAAGAAATGCATGCTTTAGGCTAAGGGGTCCAATGCTTGGCATAGGGATTGCAGAAAAATCTCACCCCTTTACATCAGTGATTCTCAAAGTTTGCTTCTCAGACTATCAGCAGCATCAGCATCATGTGGGAATCTGCTAGAAATGCAAATTTTGGGGCCCCACCCCTGAATCAGAAATAATCAATTTCTATTAAACAAGTTCTCCAAGTGATTCTGATGCATATTAAAGTTTGAGAATTACTGATCTGTACTGATAATTTTTAAATTATCAGTGATTTAAAATTATCAGTGATTGGTAGTTGGGGGTCATTAAACTACTTCCATTTATTTGTATGTCAGAAATTTTTCACAGTAAAAGTTAAAAAAACAAAACAACACTCAAATAGCATATCCATACAATCCTTGTAAAATAAGAAAATAAAAAATCGAAAATTTTTTAAAAAAAGGACCCATAGATCTGAGAAATAGTTGACTAGTGCTTCTAAAATTGTGGTGAAAGACCATTTTTTTCAAAAAATTTCCAATCCTTTGTGGAATAATACTTTCATAAAGCCATAATAAAAATTATTAAAAATTAAAATCAAAAGCAAAGAGAATACTAATCCAATTGTTTTATTATTAAATTCAACAGAAATAATATTTCTCTGTCAAATTGCTATGAGTTCACAGACACTTTTTCTCATTCCATTCTTTTCTTCTTAGGGACTAGTAACAGTTTAGAGACCAGCACCATTCCACTGTCCACACTAAATGATAAAATGATAAATAAATGATTCTCAGATTACATTCTCCAGGAATTTTGTTGCTTTGTAAGCCCATAAGAGTAATACAAAGTAATAATTATTAATAACTGTAAACATATTGAGCATTACCATTTGCTAAACATCATTTTAGGTACTTTTATTAATTTAAACCTTCCCCAAAAGCTGTAAGTACTATTATTAACCCTTCTTTACAGTTCAAGAAGCTGAAGCATAGCGAGGTTAAGTAACTTATCCCAGTTTATACTTTCAGCAAGTGCTGGTCTATAAAGTGTTATAAAGAAACTTAATACACAAGTCAGGAAATGGGAGTTGAGGAGTGGTGGTAATGCGAAAGAGGGAAGCCATGGGGCAGGGCTTGGGGTTAGGTGGCAAGTAGTGTCTCCTTCACCCCCATACCTGCTATTGTCTCTTGAAGAGGGACAGACTGGCACATTCCAGAATGGGTGGGCTAGTCCTGTACTATGTCTGTTCTTTGTATGATGAAATGTCTACCACAACAGGCAGCTCACTAATATTGATCTCAAAGCTATCCTGCACATCACTGAGGATCTCTGTGTCATTCTCATCTCACAAACATGACAGCCAAGCCCATGGAGCCAAAGTGGCCTGCTTTGACCACATAACACAGGCAGGTGTTGGAATCTTTAGGCACGCAGTTGTTAAAAGCAATGTTCACCAGCTTAATGTCCATGCCTCAGCTGAAGGGTTGGTAATCACAAGAATTCATCACTGAAAAAAATCTTTAAACTCTTGGTACTGAGAAAGCTTCTCCTCCTGGAGCATTTCACAGTGGATGGCAATGACTGGGAAATTCAGCTCTACTAGGAGCTGGGCCAGTGCAATGCAATGCTACACAGACTTCATGAAGATTTAAGATTCTAAACAAGTTACTCTGGCTCTAGATCACAGTCTTAACCATGCACGCTATTGTTCATATTATTCAGTAGGCAGAGGTATTCCTCTACTTAACTCAAATAGTGTCATTTTTCTAGTTCTTTGATAATTAAATTTAGTGAATGGAATTCTTTTTGTGAGAGTATGGGTCTCAGCTTGAAAATAAACAGGAACAAATATACTTAAGCATATCTGAAGAGGTGTGCTGACCTCTGTTTCCAAGAGATCTGCTTCTAAGTGGGGTCATGGAATCTCCCAGGTTAAGAACCCACCTTCGGCTCAGGTCATGATCTCAGGGTATTGGGATCGAGCCCCACGTCGGGCTCTCTGCTCAGCAGGGAACCTGCTTCCCCCTCTTCCTCTGCCTGCCTCTCTGCCTACTTGTGATCTCTCTCTCTCTGTGTCAAATAAATAAATAAAATCTTTAAAAAACCCACCTTCAGGGTAGAGAGGGGTGTGCTCCAGTTATAAAGACAAAACATCAGTACTTAGGGGAATGATGACACTTGGAACAGTGTAGTGATTATCACTTAGATGATTCTCTAGCCTAGCCCCACAAACCCATGTCTAAATCCTAAAGGATTTTCTGTGAATAAAAATGGAAAGTACTGTTTTATTAAAAACTTCGAGGGACAATGGGACCTTGGTGATAAAGTATGACAAGGGGAAAGGAATCCTCCACTTTTCAGAAAAGTGCTCTGGAAAATTCAGTGCAACGTTGACATGGGCTGGTAGCTCCTCCTATAGGACAGTAATAGGTGACAGTACTTTCCATGCAAACATTGGAGTCCTCTGAACTGGGCATTGGTCATGTTAGGATCTTCACGTGGAGATGATTATGTCAGGGCCCAGTACAGGTTGAGGAAAATGGACATGATTTAAGTGGTGGAGCAGTTAGGAGGAGACGCTTCCAAGACTCCTCCTCTGATGGGTGGGAAGGACTTTAAACTAAGGCTCACAATTCAATAGATCGGGCAGTCTGTCAGACTCTGTGTGTAAGCTCTTATAACCCAGTTTGATTACCAAGGTGATGTAGCCTGAAAAATATGAATTATACTCCCACACATTTTTCTTAAGCCTTTGAAGTTTGCTTTGCTTAACTATTGAACAAATAACAAGTGTTAAGGGAACATTCTGCAAGATTTCTTGTAGTTTGAAATAATTATAGATTCATATTAAAAGGCTGTACAAAGAGGTCCTGTGTACTCTTACTTGCTTTCCTACAAAGGTAACATCTTATCTATAACAAAACCAGGAAATTGACATCAGTGGCATCCACAAATCTTATTTATATTTTGCCAGTGTTATATGCACTCAAGTGTATCTAAAATTCTATGCAATTTTATCGGGTATAGACTTGTATAACCAGTCCCATAATCAAGATACAAAACTGTTCTATCACCATAAACATCCACTTGCTACTCCATTATAGTCACGTCCATCCTTTTGTCTTTCTATACCTCTCACCCTGTTCCTAATCGGTTCTCCATCTCTTTATTTTTTTCATTTTGAGGATATTATACATGAATGGAATCATACAACATGTAATCTTTTAAGTTTAGCTTTTTTCCCTCAGTACAATTTCAGATGTTTCTATTTTAAGGAATAAATGTTAATGATTATAATTTTTGTCTTTATCATGGGATAAAATATCAAAATGTCCACCTTCCAGATTCACTAATGGCTGATGTTATTTTGACCTATACTGGCATCTTTGTATTACGTGTATGTCTTAGGAAACTTTTTTTTTTAAGATTTTTATTTATTTATTTGACACAGAGAGAGAGAGATTACAAGTAGGCAGAGAGGCAGGCAGAGAAAGAGGAGGAAGCAGGCTCCTTGCTGAGCAGAGAGCCTGATGCGGGCCTCGATCCCAGGACCCTGAGGTCATGACCTGAGGTGAAGGCAGAGGCTTTAACCCACTGAGCCACCCAGGTGCCCTGTCTTAGGAAACTTACCTGTAAATATGAATAGGGTAATATTGGTTAAATGTTAACTACCACCGCATACTGGAATGCCTTAAAGCAAATGTTCCAAGGTTACATTTTGTCCAAACAATAATAGTGTGTGTGTGTGTGTGTGTGTGTGTGTGTGTGTGTGTGTGTGTGTGTGTTGGTCTCTTCTCAGTGAAGGTGTTTCAGAGGAATTTCTTAGACAAATTAGAACAAAAACACAAAGAAGTAAAATCTTAGAAAATTTATAAATTAAGTTTTTGTAACTGCTTATGTTTCAAAAGAATAGAGCATTTAGCAAATTGAGAACATGTCATTCTCTTCACCGTCAAAAAGCCACTATACAGAACAAAGTTCTTGTGACAAGCTAGGTCATATGGATGATATCCCACCACTCTGGAAACTAGGAAACTTTTGCTAAGATAATAGAAGGCCATGGTTTTCCCATGCCATATGGACTATGGGAATAGCTAGGATTCTGAAAGTAGTCCTAGAAGACCTAAATTCCATTCTGTCCAGTGTTTTGAATCAGAGTGGCTCACAAACCTAGGAAGCTTAATCAGTGAAAAGTCTTTTGAACTTATGAGCAAGAGGCAACGGAAACAGAAGGGTTTTATCTTGCTTTCTGTTATGAGCTGTTTCCCTCTATCTAGGCTTCTGTTGTAAAATGGGATGTTAAGTATTTAGGAAATGTCATACAGTTTTTTTCATTTTAGTCAGGTATTCTATCTTTACATTGGAGACTTTTCAGAGTTATTGTTAGTAATATGGACAGTGAGTTTCTGATCGACTTCACATTTATTTTTTACTACTGAACTTAAGGCATGGGGCTAAGAGAAAGAAAGCTTTTTGTTTTTTAAATAAAGAAAATGTAAATTGGTACAGCCTTTTTGGAGTCATTAATCAAACTTGGCAACATTAATCAAACTCGAAAATGCTTATACCCTTTGTTCTGCAATTCCACTTCTAAGAATCTATTCCTCAGAAACAAACATGTGCAAAGATGCTCATACGTATATGATGTTCTTTGCAATGTTATTTTGAATAATCACAAACAATGTAAAATTCTACTATTTTGGAAAAGGTTAAATAAATTATGGTACAGTATCCAGTATTAAAATGAATTAAATTGCCACGACATGGATGGAGCTAGAGTGTATTATGCTAAGCAGAATAAATCAGATAAAGACAAATACCATATGATTTCACTCATTTATGGAATTTAAGAAACAAACAGAAGAACATACGGGAGGGGGTAAAAAAGATGGAGGGAAACAAACCATAAGAGACTCTTAATGATGGAGAACAAAATGAGGGTTGATGGATGGATGTGGGTGGAGGATGTGCCAGATTGGGGATGGGTATTAAGGAGGGCTCTTGTTATGATGAGCACTAGGTGTTGTAAGTGATGAACCACTGACTTCTACTCCTGAAACCAATATTGCCCTGTATATTAACTAGAATTTAAATAAAAAATTGAAAAGAAAAAAAAGTACTTACAAAAAGAAACGTAAAAAAAAAATGAATTAAGTAGATGAAAAGTCCTGATATGAAAAAAATCTCTAGAGTTTTTAAGGAAAAAGACCAAATAAAAAATGGTGGGGCTCTAGAAGCATGCTCACAGAATTGCTGCATTGGTTATCATGGGTAGGAGGCAGGTTGGGAAGAAACATAAAAGTGTTTAACATTTAATACTATTTCAATTTCCCAAAAGGAGCATCTATGTTTATGTTACTTGTGTAGCTAAAAAAAAATTAAGGAAATTTCATCAATAGACTATATCCTCAAAACAACAATATCAAGATTGCATCAAGGACTTGCTCATATTTTTAACATCTACCTGGCAAGGTGGGGTGGCAATGTTTACAACTGCGACTTAATACTTGCACTTAACATACAAAATATATTTCATCTTTTGGAAGGAGGGATTGAAGTTAGGTACAGTTCTTTAAAAACAGGGCCCCTGAGACCTGAGCTATCTGAAAATTATTTTTGCCAAAAATAATAAAGCTCTTGAGAAATCCATCCAACCACGAAGGCTGGAATCTGATTTTTTGGGTTATCGCTGCAATGCTTGGCACATAGTAAACAATAAATAATGACTTAATGATGGATGAATCGACAGTGTAAGTCATTTCAGTAGCGCCTACTTATTTAAAATCAGGATACACTAGCGAGGATAGATGATGATTGAAACCTCTTGTTACTTGCTTCTCAAATGAGGAGGCTGAGGGGGAGCAGCCCTCTCTTTCCAGTCAGGTAAGAATTTGGTCGAGGACAGCGTTTAGTGCCTTAAGTTTTGATGATCTGTGAATTGAAAAATCACTGAATTTCAGAACTAGACAGAATATAAAAGGGCAAACAAGCGAGTTGGCACTAATTATATATACATAATTTCGCTCAGAGGAGAGGAAGGGGCTCTAGTGGCTGTGAAACTGTGGGCAAATCACTCTATTAATGTCTAGATTTTTATCTGAAAAAAAGGGAATAATCACTCCCTCATAGGATTTGTTTCTTTACACGGAGGAATATGAAAAACTCTACAAAATGCTGGCAACATAGTGACCATTCCGTATTGTGCAATTAATGTTTCATATAAATTCAAATCCAGACTGTCGGGTGGAAAAGCACTCAGAGACTAAAACTGTTGACAACGGAGCGGTTCTCAAGTTCGGGGAGCCTCTTTCATTCACTTCATTCATTTAAATCTCAACCGCACCTATCGGGCCGGTGCGATTCCCAGCAGTCGGCTCCCAAGACCCAGCGGACGACCAGAGGGCCCAGCACTGGCGGGAGTTCGCGGGGGCCCTGGTCTCGAGCTGGGGCTTCCTGGGGCTGCAGAGCCCGGGGCTTCGAAGACCACTGCCCGCGCCGGGCCTCCGTGTTTGGGGTCCAGCCACCGCCAGCCTCGCCCACCAATCCGCCGCGGGTCTGGGGTCCTGGCGAGACACTCCTACCTACATTCCAGAGCCGGGTCTCCAATGCTCTCCCCGCGGGGAGACGGAGGTGTCCGAGCCCGGCGGCCCGAGGCAGAGTGGCCGGAAGGCCCGCGGGGC
>LNAC01000070.1:4585163-4645854 GCA_002007465.1 Ailurus styani | reverse complement strand
CGGCTCTCGGCCGGACGCGCCGCCGGCGGCCGGGGAGCCGGGCGCGGCGCCGGCGGCCGGAGGAGCGACCCCGGCCGAGTCCGACGGCGGGGCTTCCGGGCGCCCCGAATCGCGGAGGGGCGGTCCGCCGCCTCCTCTTCTCCCCGCGCAGGGGCGCCCCCGTAATGTCCGCCCCTTCACATCCTCACACCCGGAAGCGGAGGAAAGCCGGGTGCCGCCGCCGGGTGCCGGGGTCCGCCCTCCGCGCGCAGAGTCCGGGGAGCCCGGCCCGGCCTGCCGACACTTCCTCTCAGAAAATGGTGCGCTGCGCTGGGGGAGGCGGAGGCGGCGCTCGGGGCGGGCGTCCTCCCGCTTGGGGAGCTGCTGTTTACCGGTGAGGGGGGGCGAGCGCTGGAGCTTCCCCTGGCGGGGAGGCGAGTGGCCGCGGAGAGGCAGACGGCGAGTGCACGCGTCGGGGCACGTCTGGGCGGCGACCTTGTCCCGAAGCCAGGGCCCCCCGCGGGGTGTCGACGTGCCGGGGGACCCGCCAAGGTCTCCGGACTTGGGCTGTGAGCTGTGCTAACGACCAGTGTATACCGGGCGTCTGGACCTGGTGACCGTGGACTCCTGCCCCCACAGCCCCCCAAAAGAAACTTCGTGAATTTCTGCAATTTTCGGGAGCGTTCAGACGCTCTGAAAGTTAATGAGGTCCGTGGCCAAAATAAAAAGATTTGGATTTACTGATAGAAATATTTCGCTGAGAACCCAGGGATATGGCGTGGTACCTGACAGATAATTTAATATTCAAAGAAACGACTGGATGAGGATCTTCGTGGATTAATTGTAGCGCATGTATATCAAGATCTTAAAAATATCCCCAGCTCTATTAGAGCTTGCAAATCCACTTATTCGTCCTCATTATCTATTTGAGTTTTTGTTTGGCCTTTTACTTGCTTTTGAGGACAGCATATCTGTAAACCCCCTGATTGTAGAATATGTGGAACTTGCGTAAACAGTAAAAGCCTTGTACATGTTACCATAGAGTTGATGACTGTTGCCGTGCTGTGTAAAGACAATGGAATCTTCCAACAATTTTTGCCTTCGTTAGACTTTTATCTGGTTTCATAATATTAAGTCTGTATGATATTTGGATTAACTCATTTGAATGCTAATTGCACACTGCTACAGACTTTATTTAGAGTGCGATTTTAGATTTCATCGATGGTCGTGTTCTGTATTTTGTTTTAATTTAACTGAAGCTGTATTTATTGTTTGATGGAAACTTTTCTGAGAACATTGTTCTCATTTCATATCACCTTGTTCAGTTGCACTTTATATGTTTGCAAAGTTTTGCTGCTTTAATTTGTGTAATTATGCCAACATTTCAGTTCAGAAAGGCCGTGAAATTAGTGTCTCATTCTGTGTAGTGCGTTGTCGTTAGACAGTTTGACTTGAGCTATGGAAGCAGGCTAGCTTTTTTGTATTGGAAAATTTATAGTGATGACAAAGGACTCCAGTTATGCATCTTGGCTGTTAAACTCTTGGGTAACTGAAAAGTGCAAACTTACTCTTTTGGATAGTTTAGTAACTCTCTTCACCCTTTATGTGGCTTTAAAGCTAGGAATGAGTTTATTGGTTTATATATGTGGGGCAGTAAGACATTCTGGAAGGTAAATTCAGGACCTACACAATCTTATTTTCTATGCACAGTTATTTGTCACATTTAAATTTCAGACTAATGAATTTCAGGTTTCCAAAGTCTGTAAGAAAAAATTAAAAATCTACATGGTTATTGTTTAAAACAAATTTGCATCATTGAATAATCCAGATTCATTAATTTTTCTACTTTTATTAAGTAATGACATTATAGGTTATTAACAATATATAAAATTTAGTTGGAGCTTTCTTTTAGGAGATATGGAGGCAAACTAATTGAAGATGTTTTCTTGGGAGTGAAAAAAGATGGATATTTGGAGAACTTTATAGGAGTTTTTACACCTGGGGGTTAAGAGATGTGGTTTTGAACACAGTGAATATTTGCTTTCACGAGGCTAACTTTCTGCATTTTCCCAGAGCCTGAAAAGGTCCTTTTTCATTATTTTGATAGTTCAAAAAGAAACAACGACCCACCAGTCAATATATCTTTCTAGTTCTTCCTGAAATCCCAACTGTCTTTTGTGTGTGTACGTGTTCATTTCCTCCTGAGATAATTTATACTTAAACCCAGTTTTGATGTGGTAGAGTTTTTTTTTTGAAAGCGGATCTTTGAAAAATTTCATGTCTGAAATTTAATATTTGTATTTATTTTAGTTCTGAGAGACTATCTTAGTTGTATTTTGGTCAGCTGTTTTGGGTGGTAGATGAGAATTTGCAAGATACCTTCTATTTCTGTAAAACCACTCACTGGTTTTGTTTCATTTAAAATTTTAAAACAGGGTAATTCAGACCAGTGATTAAAAGAATGAACTTTGGTGATTTTAAGTTTTGATTTGGATTTGTTATATAGAGGTATATGGATAAACACATTACTTGTTCTATTGAGACACAGCTATACTTTAATAAATGCTAAAAGAATTTGATTTACTATTTGTTTCTTACATTGTGGTTAAAGCTTTGCTTTTATACTCTGTTGCTAGACTGTCCCATCACTTTTCTTTGTATTAACATTTCACAACTCATCACATTCTTATTTTTATTAATTTTTATTATTATAATGCTTTTCCTTTTTTTCTTTAATCTTATTATCTCTGTCTTTTAAAAACTTGTTCTCTAACTTTGTTTTCCATTTTCTCTTTTTACTTTTTCCATACAGTGTTGTTACAGATCTTATAGCAGTCGGTTTAAAGGTAGGACTCTTTTACTATCCTTTCATAAGCTTTTTTAAATCTTACTTTTGGCATTTTTTTTTCCTCAGTGGTGATAATCATCTCACCTGTTCATAAAATTATCTGCTTTACTATGTGATAATAATCTTTCATTTTTATTTAGCTCCAAAATAAATGGACCTCTAGCTGATTTTGGATTTTACATATTTATGGAGAGGGGCTACAATATTGTCTTGTATGACTAAAATGTGTACAAAAAGGTTAGCCCAAAGTTTTACTTGAACTATCAGACTTTGTTTTGTTTTGTTTTAGCAATTAAATATAACCTAGGTATTTCCCTGTCATGTTTGTTCTTATATATTTTCTTGGATGTATTTATGAGTAATAAAATTATGATAGCAGCTAGTTTCTTCAATTCCTAGTATGTGCCAGCTGCTTTACACATATTTCACTAATTATAACAGTCCTTCAAGGTAGGTATTAATAAATTCCCATTTTAGAGATGTAAAAATAGGTGCAGAAAGTTTGTTTTCAAGGTGTGGTGCACCAGAGTTCAAACCCATGTCTCCTGGTTCCAAAAGCCTGACTTTTTTTTTTTTTTTTAAATTTAACTAGGTGCCAGTAATAAGGGTTCTGTCTAGAAAGTGAACCGGAGAGCTGGATAATTAATATTTTACAGTAATAACTCTTCTAAGTTAAGTCACATTAGTTTTATCAGTCTTCTCGTGTACTGAATTCTAAAATATAAATCAAGTAAACAATATTCACCAATATGAGGCTTTTAAAATGGGTGTTTTAAGATTTCCTTTCGAAATTTGACATTTGACATCCCTGAGTTAAGAATCTAGTTCTAGAGGCTACTTAAGTTTGGATTACTACGGAAAATGAAAATAAAGAATTGATGTTTCTATTATATATATTTTATGTAAAGTTGTTTCACCACTTTCTGTCCTCCTCCATCTCTTCATATCTCTTCTTGCTAGCAATTTCAGCACTTCCACATTTGCAGTTACTGGATCTGGTGGTGGTGCTCTTATTCTTAAAATACCTTGAAAAAGAAGCATAATAGCATGTGAAACTAACAATAGGATTCTAAGATTAACATAATAAGGAACTACTACTTATACTGTCTTTTGAAGTTGGGTGGAGTTAGCTTGCTTTGGCAAACTTTGAACATATTTTATGAATTGAAAATAAATGAAGGAACCTCTTTAGTGAGATATGCTTTTCTTTTTTTTTCATAGATACTTAAGTCGCTTCCTCTTTTGGAAATGACACTAAGAGATTAGAAACTGCAGGCTCATATCTAGGACCACTTTTGGTGTCTCTGTAGGTACCTGTGAGGGAAAGAATATTTAAAATGAACGTTGTTTGGTTTTAGCTGAAATGTAATTTGTGATTCTAGAGTTTATCTGGCAAAAATGAATACATGAGGCATTTAAAAAACTTACCATTTTGAGTTGAGAAATTATGCTTGAAGGGTTATTATGGCTTTTTTATTATGGGGGAAATACATCTTAATGATAAATAAAAGAAAAAGATTAGGCATGGCAACCAGATTTGAATACATGATTTGGATTTCTGACTACCTGTTAAGCAGCAAGCACTTTGAAAACAAAGATCAGATCCTGCTCCGAAGAGAAGATCAGCTGATTTAGTCGTTTGACTAGGCAGTTTGTATTTTTATAGACTTAAATACTGGAGATGTTGGTAAATTACTCATTATGTGGAGAATTTTTCTTAAGATTGTTCTGCTTCTTTCTTGGGTCCCATCCAAGGAGTTTAGTTACTAGGTAATAGGCTGATAATACTCATGATTCATCTAGATTGTATAAACCAAAATTAGCAAATTTTAGTAAGTCCTTTAAGAACGTCAGTTACTTACACTTTCCTCTGTTTGCTATTTGAATATGATGATAAAACAGTTTCAGCCAGTGGCAAGAGTGGATTCAGGCTGTGCTTCATAAGCTGCTTTCCTGGATTCAGAAAAATAATATATACTTCATTTTTAAAGAATTAAAAATATCCTTAAATATGAAATCCTTTATTTTAGGGAAAGAAAGCTGAATTGTTTTTAGAGATGAGTGATAATGAACATATGTCAAGAACTTTATTATACCGGGGCGCCTCAGTGGCTCAGTTGGTTAAGTATTTGCCTTCAGCTTGGGTCATAATCCCAGGGTCCTGGGATCGAGCCCCACATTGGGCTCCCCGTTTCACAGGGAGCCTGCTTTTTCCTCTGCCTCTGTCTGTCTCTCATGAGTGAATAAATAAAATCTTAAAAAAAAATTATACCAGATAAATCAAACTGTCAGCATTGTGGGTAACATGGCTTTTTGCGTGTGTACCTAAATGTATTTTAAATTTCCGGCTTATATTTTATTTACTAACTAGTTTGTCTGAAACTCAAATATTTATTATATTTGTGGTTATTTTCCCAAAGTACTTTAGTAGTTATTAAAGTAAATGATTTTGGGCATCTCAGTGTCTCAGACCATTCAGTCTGGCTTTGGCTCACTCAGGTCATGGTCTCAGGGTCCTAGGATAGAGCCCCCTGTTGGGCTCCCCACTCAGCAGTGAGTCTGCTTCTCCCTCTCCTTCTGTCCCTTCCCCTCTCTCATTCTCTCTCTCCTCTCTCTCTCTCTCTTTTATGAGCTGGGGAAGGGGGAGAGACGCAGACTCCCTGCTGCTCAGCCTCACCACTGAGAGATCATGACCTGAGTGGAAATCAAGAATCTGCTGCTTAACCGACAGCCACCCAGGCTCCCCTAAAACATGATTTTTTTTAAAATGGTGATACTCCATATGTTTTCTGGGTAGTCTTCCTATTTTAAATGATTAGATGAGTATAGAAAAACTCATGTTTAGTGGGCTAAAATTGGCTTCTAATAATTACCCTGTCAGTATAAAGGAGAGAGTAATTTAACATATTTAAATTAATTTTGAAGATTCATTTTTTATTTGCTTGACCAGAGCTTAGCAAAGTACAGCCTGTGGACCAAATCCAGTTTACCACCTGTTTTGTAAATAGTTTTGTTGGAACAGAGCCATGCTAATTCCATATAGTCTGGTGACTTTCACAATAGAATGGTAGAATTGAATAGTTGTAGCAGTGATCATATGACCACAAAGCCTAAAATATTTACTTTCTGGCCCTTTTCAGAAAACGCTTGCCTGCTGCTGTGCTTGAGCTGTGCAAAATATAGAAGGCCTTTGCTGGATTTTTTTTTTTTAATTGGGCTGTATTTCACACAGAGTGAAACGCATAGTTCTCAAGGGTACAGTGCAATAAATTCTAACAAATGTATCCACCTGTGTTTCCTCTTCCCCAGTCAAGGCACTAGGATATCACTCTAAAATGTTCTTTGTTGTCTTTTTCCAGATTCATTCTAGGCAATTGTTCTGATTTCTATCATCATAGATTATTTTTTCCTGTTTCTGAACTTAATATAAATGGAATAGAATATTTATACATCATATATACAGTGTAAGCTCTTTGATGTCTGACTTCTTTTACTGAAGAAAATGATTATTTGTTTGCTTATAGGTTTATTTATTTATTTTGGGGGGTACGGGCAGAGGGAGAGGGAGAAAGAGTCCTTAGCACACTCTGCACTGTCTCGGCCCCATCTCATGACCCTGAGATTGCCACCTGAGCCAAAACCAGGAGTCAGTTGCTCAGCTGTTCCCTCAGCCGACCGACTGAGCCAGCTAGGCGCCCCTCAGCAAAATGATTTTTAGATTCAACCATGTTGCATGTATCAGTCGTTCATTATTTATATTTTTGAGAGTATTCCATTATGTGAATGTATTACAATATTTAAAAATCTATTCTCATGTTGGTAGATGTTTGGATTCTTTTCAGATTTGGGCTGTTCTGAATAAAGCTGCTATAAGCATTTGTTTATGTCTTTGGGTAGATGTATGTTTCATTCTACATCATACCTAGGAGAAGAATTAGATAATGTGTATGTTTAAATTTGTAAGAAACTGTCAAACTGTTTTGCTAAATGTTGTACCACTTTATACTCTGAATTAGCTTTGTATTAGAGTTTAAGTTGTCCACATCCTTGTTCACATGTGCATTTTGCCAGTCTTCACTTTTATCCATTCTAGTGGGTTTAACCAGAATTGCTAACAGTATTTCATTGTAGTTCTAATTTACATTGACCTCATGACTGGTGGTGGTGCTTACCTTTTTGTGTATTTCTACCCTTTCTTGTGTTTTTAGCTATTTACATATCTTTCGTGAAATGTCTATTAAGTTTTTTACCTATTTTTTTTCAAAGATTTATTTATTGGAGCACCTGGGTGGTTCAGTCGGTTGAGCAGCTAGCTGCTTTTAGCTTGGGTCCTGGTCCTGGGATTGAGCCCTACATCATTGGGCTCCCTGCTCAGCAGGGAGTCTGCTTCTCCCTCTGCCTCTGCCTGCCCCCCCCCAATAAATAAAATCTTAAAAAAAAAGATTTATTTATTTTTAGGGAGAAAGAGGCAGGGAGGGAGGAAGAGAGGACATGGGGAGAGGGGCTGAGGGAGAAAGTCTTAAGCAGACTAGCTCTGAGCACAGAGCCTGACCCGGGGCTTGATCTCAGGACCCTAAGATCATGACCTGAGCCAAAACAGAGTTGGATGCTTAAGCAGTGCCCCTTTTACCTATTTTTTTAATTTTAATTTTTAATCGTTTAAAGATTTTATTTGAGAGAGAGAGAGGGCAAAGAGAGAAAGCATATGTACAGTGGGGAGAGGCAGTAGGAGAGGGGGGGAAGCAGACTCCCCACTGAGCAGGGAGCCCCACATAGGTCTTGATCCCAGCAGGACCTTGAAGTTACTATTTTTTAATTAATATAAAATGTATTATTTGTTACAGTGGTGCAGGTCTGTGATTCATCAGTCTTACACAATTCACAGCACTCACCATAGCACATACCCTCCCCAATGTCCATCACCCAACCACCCCATCCCTCCCACCCCGCTCCACTCCAGCAACCCTCAGTTTGTTTCCTGAGATTAAGAGTCTCTTACGTTTTGTCTCAGACCTCTCTGGTTTCATCTTGTTTCATTTTCCCTCCTTTTCCCTATGAGCCTCTGTCTGGTTTCTCAAATTCCTCTTATCAGTAAGATCATATGATAATTGTCTTTCTCTGATTGACTTATTTCGCTTAGCATAATACTATCTAGTTCTGGCCATATCCTTACAAATGACAAGATTTCATTTTTTAATGGCTGCATAATATTCCATTGTGTGTATGTATATGTGTGTGTGTGTGTATATATACCACATCTTTTCATCCATTCATGTGTTGATGGACATCTAGGCTCTTTTCATAGTTTGGCTGTCATGGTCCAGGACCCTGAAATTATGACCTGAGCTGAAGGCAGAGCCACTCAGGCACCCCTACCAATTTTTTTTTTTAAGTAGATTTCTTGCTGTGGTGCCTGGCTGGCTCATTCGGAAAAGCCTGTGACTCTTGATTGATCTCAGGGTCATGAGTTCCAGCTCTACATTGGGTGTAGAGGTTACTTAAATAAATAAATAAGTAAATAAATAGATGAAAAACTGAAAAAAAAGTGGGTTCCTGTAGACAGCATATAGTAAGACCGATTTTTAAAGAATATTTTAGGATTTTATTTATTTAAAGGATTTTATTTATTTGTCAGAGAGAGAGCAAGAGCGTGCACAAGCTGGGGGAGCAGCAGGCAAAGGGAGAAGCAGGCTTCCAGCTGAGCAAAGACCCCCCCTCCCCACCAACCTGGGACTCAATCCCAGGACCCCGGGATCATGACCTGAGCTGAAGGCAGAGCCTAACTGACTGTGCCACCCAGGCGTCCCAAGACTGTTCTTTAAAAAAGCTTTTATTTAGTTTTTGAGAGAACGCACACAACAAGATAGAGAAAGAATGAATGAGAGCAAGCTTGAGTCTGTTGGTGGGGGAAGCAGAGGGAGAGGGAGAAGGAGGTTTTTCGTTGAGCAGTGCTAGATCTCAGGACACTGGGATCCTGACCTGAGCAGAAAGCAGACAAAAGCCACCCAGGTGCCCCTAGTAAGGTCTTTTTTTAAAATCCTCTCTGACAGTCTGTCTTTTAATTGGTATATATAGAACATTCACACTTCAAGGGATGATTTAGTTGGATTAATACTTACCTTGTTCATAACTGTTTTTATTGTTAAAAATATCAGGGGCGCCTGGGTGGCTCAGTTGGTTAAGGGACTGCCTTCGGCTCAGGTCATAATCCCGGAGTCTCAGGATCAAGTCCCACATCGGGCTCCCATCTCCATGGGGAGTCTGCTTCTCCTCTGACCTTCTCCCCTCTCTTGCTCTCTCTCTCACTCTCTCTCTTAAATAAATAAATAAAATCTTAAAAAAATATCAATCTAGTTAAATTTGAAGATCTAATTGGATTTATTAAGTGATTCATGAATCAGGCAGCTTCCCACCTAGTAAGTAGATGGGAGCTTCAGGGTGTTGTACAACATAGGTTTTTATAGGAAGGAAGGTGGGGCAAGAAGTTATTAGTGAAAGAAAAGAAGGGATTGTTTAGGCAAGATCTCCTTCTTTTACAGGGGTCTTATTATGCAGATTACCTCATCTTCCTCTGGGGTATTGAGAGGGCCCTGTGACAGATTACCTCATTGATGCTGATCAGAAAATTCCTGACTGATCAGTTAAAACAATTCTGGGGGAGGTTGAAACTGCTAGTAAGTTAGGTATTAAGTCCAGATTTCATGGTTTGTCTTAAGTGATACCATTTTGGGCCTGTAACACTATTCATTGACTTGTTTTTATTTTCTTCCTCTCATTTTTTTACCTTCCCTGGTTTTAATTGAATGATTTGTATGATTTCATTTCTCTCTCCTCTCAGCATATTATACTTATTTTAAACATTTTTTAATGGCCCTATACATTCTAGTATATGCAGAATACATTTATAGCTTCTCAAAGTCCACCTTCAAATAACAACATACTGCTTTATGTACACCTTATGACAGCATATTCATTTATTCCTTCCTGTCCCTTATGACATTGTTATCCTTCATTTCACTTAACCAAATGCAGTAACCTTCCAGTGCATTGTTACAATTATGACATCATGTTATCTTTTAGATCAATTAAGAATAAGATGTATAAAATATTTTACCTTCATCTAGTCTCTCTCCCAACAGTCTTCTTCCTTTCTTTATGTGGATCTGAGTTTCTTTCTTTTTTTTTTTTTTAAAGATTTTACTTATTTATTTGACAGAGAGGGCGAGAGATCACAAGTAGGCAGAGAGGCAGGCAGAGAGAGAGGAGGAAGCAGGCTCTCTGCTGAGCAGAGAGCCCGATGTGGGCCTCGATCCCAGGACCCTGAGATCATGACCTGAGCCGAAGGCAGAGGCTTTAACCCACTGAGCCACCCAGGCGCCCCTGAGTTTCTGATGTATATAATTTTTCTTCTCTCCAACGAACAGCTTTTTTAAAAGATTTTATTTATTCATTGCACACACACGCAAACACACACACGGGGGGGGGCGGGGAAGGGAGGCGAAGCAGACTCCCTCTTGAGCAGGGGATCGTGATCTGAGCTGAAGGTAGACACTTGCCCATCCGAGCTACCCAGGTCCCTCTCCAAAGAACTTCTTTTCATGTTTATTGCAAAGCAGGTCTAATGAGAATCAGTTCTCTTGATTTTTGTCTGAGAAAGTCTTTATTTCTCCTTTACTTTTTTTCTAAAGTAGGCGTCATGCCCAGTGTGGAGCCCAATGCAGGGCTCCAACGCACTTCAGGACCTGAATGGAGACCAAGAGTTGGACACTTAACTGAATGAGCCACTTAGGCTCCCCGTCCTTTACTTTTGAAGGATGCTTTTCATATAGAATTCTAAGTTAGTGGGTGGTTCTTCTTCTTTTGATACTTCTTTTTTCTTCTTTTTTTTCTTCTTTTGATACTTGAAATATTTCATTCTACTTTTTTTCTTCTCACCATAGCACATACCCTCCCCAGTGTCCATCACCCAGCCACCCCATCCCTCCCACCCTCATTCTACTTTCTTGATGCTTGTAGTGTTTCTGATGAGAAAGAAAACTGTAATTCTTACCTTTATTCCTCTCTATGTATGTAAGGTGTTTTTTCCCCTCTGTTTTTCTTTCCCCAAGATTTTCAGTATTTTCTTTTCTTTTCTTTTTTTTTTTTAAGATTTTTATTTATTTATTTGACACAGAGAGAGAGATTACAAGTAGGCAGAGAGGCAGGCAGAGAGACAGGGAGAGGAGGAAGCAGGCTCCCTGCTGAGCAGAGAGCCCGATGCAGGCCTCGATCCCAGGACGCTGAGATCATGACCTGAGCTGAAAGCAGAGGCTTTAACCCACTGAGCCACCCAGGCGCCCTTCAGTATTTTTTTTAGGGTTGTAAGAGTTCTTTCTATATTTTAGGTATAAGTCCTTTTTCAGATATATGTATTGTGATTATTTTCTCTCAGTCTCTTGCTTGTCTGTTCATTTCTTAATGGTGTCTTGATAAATAGAAGAATTTAATTTTGATAAATTTCTTCTCCATTTTTTGGTTATGGCTTTTTGTTCTTGTCTAAGAAATCTTATCCCAAGGATAAGAAGATATTCTCTTTATTTGTTTCAAGAAGCCTCTACTTTGAACTTTTATAGAAGGTTAGATCTGAGATGAGTCTCAGATTTGTTTTTGTGTGGTAGAGGTCGCAATTGACTTGTTTCCATAGAGTTATCGAGTTAGTTTGGCACCTTTTGTTAGAAAGGTTTTCCTTTCTGTAATGAATTGTTTTGGTACCATTATTTGAAAATCAGCTCACCATTTGTGAGTGTGTCTATTTATGCACAATGAATTTTTATCCATTATCTATTATGTTAATATCACCCTGTTTTGATAACAATGGATTTATAGTGTGTCTTAAAATCAAGTAGTATAGGTCCTCCAAGAAGAACTTTGTCCTTCTTTATTAATATTGTTTTAGCTATACTAAGTCATTTGCATTTTACTTAAAAGTTTACAATTAGCCCATCAGTTTCTGTTTAGAAGCTGGGATAATGACTTGGGTTGTATGGACTATATAGGTCAATTACAGAGAAATTGATGTTTCAACCATAGTGTGTCTTATAATCTGTGGAATAGAGGATATCAAATTTTTAGGGCTTCTGTAATTTCCTTTAGTGTTGCTTTATAGTTTTCAGTGTACACGTTTACATGTATATTTTAAATATATTCCTTTTTTTCTTTGATAAATTGTGTTCTTGTCAATATACAAAAATACTTCGCACATTTACTTTGTAACTTAAACTGTTATTGTATTTTTTTAATTGCTTAGGATTTTTTTATGTACATGATCATGTCATCTGTTAATACAGTTTTATTTCTTCCTTTCCAGTCTGCATGATTCTTTTTTCTTGCCTTAATCCAAAATTTAAGACCTCCAGTGTAATGCCAAGTAGAGGTGACAACATCCTTGTCTTCTTCATGCTCATAAGGGAAAGCAGTCCATTTTTCTTAGCTGTAGGTTTTTCTTAGATGCTTTTCTCATGTTAAAGAATTGCTTTCTGTTCATTGTTTGCTGATTTTTATTAACATGAATGGATGTTGGATTTGGATCGTTCAAGGAATTTGTACATTGCAGCTAAATTGTTCAATATATGGGCATAAAATTGCTCATATTTCCTTATCTTGTTAATCTCTAGGATCTGTAATGATTTCATCTTTTCAGTTCTGATATTGGTAATTCATGTTTTCTTTCTTTCTTTTTTTCTAATTGGTCTAGCTAGAGGTTTTCAGTATGACTGATCTTTTTCAAAAGGGAATTTTTCGTTTCATTTATTTTCTCTTGGTTGATTTTTATTTCATCGCTTTCACGCTTATTAAAATTTAGTGTCTTACATTTTCTTTTTTTTTTTTTTAAAGATTTTATTTATTTATTTATTTGACACAGAGAGAGAGATCACAAGAGGCAGGCAGAGAGAGAGGAGGAAGCAGGCTCCCCGCTGAGCAGGGAGCCCGATGCGGGCCTCGATCCCAAGACCCTGAGATCATGACCTGAGCTGAAGGCAGAGGCTTTAACCCACTGAGCCACCCAGGCGCCCTGTCTTACATTTTCTTGTGGGTCAGGAATCTGGGTGTGGCTTACTGAGTCCTTTCACTCTGGGGCTCTTACACAAGAGTGTTTTCAAGGTGTTGGTAGATACTGCAGTCAACTTCTGTGGAAGAATCTGCTTCCAAGCTCACTCATATGATTGGCCAGAGTCCATTCCTCCTGAGCTGTTGACCTGAGGGCCTCACTTCCTCATTCGTTGTTGGCTAAAGGCTGCCCTCAAATGCTTGCCGTGTGGGTTTCTCCATAGTGCAGCCTGCCTCAGCAACTTGTTTCTCCCAAGTAACGAATAGACAGAGTAAGAGTTAAGCAGAAGTCAGTCTTTTGAAACCTGATCTGGGAGTGGGCAACTTACCACTTTTACTAAAGTATTCTGTTCTTAGAAGCATGTCACTACACCGAAGGGTAGGATGTTACACTGGGTGTGAGTACTAGGCAGTGGGGACCATATTAAAGGTTTGCTTACTACTCCAGAAGAGATTACAGAGTGGTGTAGGGATAATGTACATGTTTAGGTTTATGATAGTTCCAGAGTACTAATTGGCAGTGTTTGAGAGTTAACCGTTACAATTCTCACCAACACTTGGTATTTCCACTTGATATGTTTTTAATGTTATCATTTTTAATGCTATAAATATTCCTCTAAAGACAGCTTTAGCCATATCCCAAAAGTTTGATTTGTTGTTTTCATTTTTATTGAGAGTAAACAAAACTGCAAGGAAGTAGGAGGTAAGTAACTTAAATGAATTGTACAAATTTCTTGAAAGACAGAAAATATTAAGTGAAAACTGACGAGTTATAAAGTATTCCTTTTCATAAAAAGAGTTTTTATAAGATTAATATTATTTGTTTCTTAAATCTTTTATAAAATTCAGTATAACTATTTGTGGTAAAGCTTTTGATTGTGAACTCAGTTTTTAAAAATAGATCCTGTGTTAATTCGGATTTTAAATTTCTTTAGCTGTATCCTATAGATTTTCATATACTGGTGTGTGCAAGTGTGGGGGGAGGTGCAGAGAAAAAAAATCTCCAAGCAGACTCCCTGTTGAGCTAGGAGCTAGAGACAGGATTGGATCCCACAACTCATGAGATCACCACCCAAACCAAAACCAAGAGTTGGATGCTTAACTGACTGAACCACCCAGGTGCCCCTGAAATACTGGGTTTTTATTTTCACTCAGTTTAAAATATTTTCTGTTGTGATTTCTCCTGACCTATGATTGTTTTTAAGTGTGTGGTTTAATATCTAAATATTTTAGGTTTTTCCAGATATCTTCATGTTACTATCTTTTTAAATGTTACTTTGTATCATTTCAGTCTTTACATTTCCTGAAATTTGTTTTAATGTCAAGCATATGGTATGTATGAATGCTCTATATACATTTGAAAAGAGTGTATAGTTTAGTTTTGTTGAGTGTATTGCCTTATAAATGTCAATAAAATAAGCTGTTTGAAAATTCAAGTCTTTTGGGGGTATCTGGTTGGCTCAGCAGAGCATCCAACTTTTGGTCTTGGAGGCTGTGCATTTGAGACCCATGTTGAGTGTTTAGATTACTTTAAAACAAAGAAAATTCAAGGGGTGCCTGGGTGGCTTGGTCATTAAGCATCTGCCTTCAGCTCAGGTCTTGATCCCAGGGTCCAGGGATCGAGCCCTGCTTTGGGCTTCCTGCACTTCGGGAAGCCTGCTTCTCCCTCTCCCACTCCCCTTCTTGTGTTCCCTCTCTGGCTCTCTCTCTCTCTCTGTCAAATAAATAAAATCTTAAAAAATATAAGTTTTCTAATATACTTACTGATTTTCTTTTTGTTCTGTTAATTACTGAAAGAGGAGAGAATATTGGCATTTTCATCCATAATTACGGATTTTTTATTTCTTCGTAGTTATAGCAGTTCTTGCTTTATTGTGTAGGGTGTCCCTCACTTTGAATTTACCCATTCCTTTGTAGCTAGAGTTAGGTTGTGTGTTTTTGGCAGGAATACCCCAGAAATGATGTTATCTTCTGAGTGTATTGTATCAGAAGGCACAGGATGTTGATTTGTCCTTACTTGTAATGTTAATTTTGATCACTTGCCTAAGGTTGCATTTGCCAGGTTTTCCACTGTAAATTTACTGTTTTTCCCTTGAAAGTGTGGTTGATCTCACTTGTAAAGCCATCTGGGCTGGGGTTGGGAGTAGAAGATGGGAGGTCTTTATTTATTAATTCAACATCTTTAACTCGTATGGTTTAATTCAAGTTCTCTGTTTCCTCTCACACTAATTGTGGAATTTTATGTTTTTCTAGGAATGCATTCATTTGATTATTTCATAAATTTATTCTGCAGTTGGTAATACTCATGTTAATTTTTAATCTCTGTAGTCTTCATTTATTCTTTTTTTTTGTTCTGAATTGTTTGTTTCTTCTGTCCTTGATCTGTTATGCCAGAGGTCCAGGTATTGTTTTAAAAGAACCAGTTTTTGGTTTTTATTAATCTTTAAATGATTCAGTTCTTGATTTCATGGTTTTCTGTTCTTTAAAATTTTTTCTTCTTTCATGTTTGTTTGGGTTTGTTCTCTTGCTCCTTTCCTAACTTCTTTGAATTGGATATTTAACCCACTTATTTTTTAATTTCCTGTTTCAACTGTAAATTTATCTTAAAGAATTAAAGTTGGAAACCACAAGTTTGTGTTTTCATTTCATTATATCAAGTATTTTTAGATTTTTCTTAAATTAAAAAAAATGTCCTTTGTAACTCAGGATTGTTTACTGGTGTTGACGTTTTAGTTTCCAAACATTAGCTACTCTTTTTTTTTTTTTTTAAAGATTTTATTTATTTATTTGACAGAGAGAGAGAGAGATTACAAGTAGGCAGAGAGGCAGGCAGAGAGAGAGGAGGAAGCAGGCTCCCTGCTGAGCAGAGAGCCCGATGTGGGCCTCGATCCCAGGACCCTGAGATCATGACCTGAGCCGAAGGCAGAGGCTTTAAACCGCTGAGCCACCCAGGCGCCCCCATTAGCTACTCTTTTGTTATTGTTTCTATTTTTATTGTAGAGTCTCTGTTCAATGTATTCTTTTAGATTATATTGAGATTTCTTTCTTTTATGAACTAATGCAGGAATTGGCAAACTCTGACCCAAGAGCTAAATAGAGTTCACTGCCATCTGTTAAGCTTAAATGGTAAAATGGCTTTTATAACTGCAAATAGTGAAAAAAAAAAATCAAAAAACAAAAAAAAAAAAACAAAGAAAAAAGATTACTGTATCTTGTGACAACTGAAAAATAGATGAGATTTGAGTCTCAGTGTCTGTAAATGACGTTTTATGGAACGCAACCATGCTTATTCATTTTCATATTGTCTGGTTGCTTTTGTATAGTTGTGGCGGAGAATATATGACCAGCAAAGCCTAAAATACTTAATATTTGGCCCTTTACAAATAGTTTGCCAGCTTGATACAGTATTTTTTTTTTTGTAAGTGTGTTTTTTTAGCTGGATGTCTGTTTCTGCAGTCAGTGGATCTATTAACTCAAGTGATTGTATTATTTGTTTTTTTCTGGTCATATTTTGTATGTTCTATTAGTTTGTAAGAGCATGTATTAACATTACAATTCAACTGTTGATTTATCTTTTTTCCTTATTATATTTCATCATCATGATGATGATCCAGAACTTTAGTTTTGGATTGTACATATTTCTCATTTTCTCTAGGATTCAACTTCTTTTTTTTTAAAGATCTATTTATTTAAGGAGGGGGGAGCAGAGGGAGAAAGAGAGGGGAAGCAGACTCCCTGCTGAGCAGGGAGCTCATGACCCTGAGATCATGACCCTGAGCCAAAAACAAGAGTGGGAGGCCCAGCCAACTGAGCCACCCAAGCGCCCCTCAATTTTTTTTTTCTAGCAGTATAAACTTGAAGGTATCTGATCAGTTTTATTTTTTATATCGCTTCCATCATCTCTTAGCTTTGTTTTTCAATTGATATGAGTGTTTTTCCAAAAAAAATTATAGCATATCTTTGTGTGACAGATTTGGTGAGGCTTTGTATCTCTGAGAATATTTTTAGGCAGAAACAGAATTCAGAAAGCTTTCTTCCAACTTGTCCTCACATTGAGACCTTTGGGTTCTCAACTTCAGTCTGTAGCTGCTTGTCTCCATCATCCCTCCACCATGTACTAGTTCAGATTGGCCTTCCAACGTCCTCAGGGTTTCTCTGTCATCATTTTGGTTCCTGAAATCCACACATCTGCAGGTTTTCCACATTGGATTTGGAGATGGGAGTTAACTATTCATGCTAATTTGCTAATTTCAGCCTTCAGACTAACCTGTTTATTACCAAGTATAGTTAATACAAAGGAACATCACCTAGATACATTATTGTGAAATTTTAGAATTCCATGAAGACGTGATTGTGAAAGCTTTCAGGAGGGGAAAAAAAACAAGTCGCCTTCAATGAAATAAATGTCAGACTGGCATCTTACCAGCCACACCTATGTGCTAAATGAAAATGGGACAGTGTTTATAATTTTTTTAGGACAAATAATTTTTAACCCAGAATTTTTTTTTAACTGAATCAAATGACTAATAATGAGGATGCAGTTATGAAGATGGAATTTTCAGACATGTGTGGATCCATAAAGTTTACTCTGTTTACCATGATTTACTTGGATACTTAAGGATATCCTCTGGCAAAATGATAAACTAAGGACAATGAAGACACAAGTTCAAAAAAAGTTAAGCCAACCCAGAAGACTAAAAAGAAAACTTGGATTCAACAGCTGTTCAGAAGGCCTAGAAAGCATTCTTGATTGAAGCAGGAGGAAGCAAAGAAAGGAAACCATGAGCTAACTATGAACCAAATTAGAATGTGGTATGATATTGAGAGATTGAATGTAATAAAGAGACCACGTGATCTTGATTCTAGGAGTTTTTTTCAAGTGGTCCTAATTTTGTGACATTAGACTATAGAGTAAAAAGTGAAATGTGAGTAAGGTACATGTTTCCTTGAACAGTATTTACATAGTCATAAAGATGTAAATGCTGTTTATTGAGTTTTTAGCTCTGAGTCATACTTTGGACAGGACATGAATGCAAGAAGCCTAGCATGCTCTTGTTGCAGGGCAGAATGTAGCAACTCTAAGGATAAAAAATAAAAGCAAAGCTGGCAAAGGCAGGGAAGGAGAGAACAGATTACTTTCCCTAATAGCTTTGTTTTTCAAAATGGAGAATTAAGAGGTGGTTAAATTGACAAAATAAAGAATAAAACTATAAAGTTAGTATTTAAGATTTAAAGGTAACTTATTTAAGAATTAAAATTAGGGCGCCTGGGTGGCTCAGTGGGTTAAAGCCTCTGCTTTCGGCTCAGGTCATGATCTCAGCGTCCTGGGATCGAGGCCTGCATCGGGCTCTCTGCTCAGCAGGGAGCCTGCTTCCTCCTCTCCCTGTCTCTCTGCCTACTTGTGATCTCTCTCTCTCTCTGTGTCAAATAAATAAATAAATAAATAATCTTAAAAAAAAAAAGAATTAAAATTAATAACATATATTTCAAACATTAAGAGGACAAGAAAATGGAAGAATTTAAGGGATAAATTTTTAAGTTTTCATATTAGAGTTGGTTTATTTTTATTTTTTATTTTTACTTTTTTTATTTTTTAAAGACTTTATTTGAGAGACAGAGAACAAGCAGTGGGGAGGGGCAGAGAAAGAGGAACAGATTCCCTGCTGAGCAGGAAGCCTGTCGTGACCTCATGACGCAGGGCTTGATCCCAAGGCCCAGAGATCATGACCTGAGCTGCAGGCAGATGCTTAACTGACTGAGCTACCCAGGCACCTAAGTTGGTTTATTTTGAACGTTGATAACTCAAAAGCAGTGGTGTAACCATATTATCTAGGGTTATAGGGACAACCATTAGAAAGATGGAGAACTGTTTAAAGATTAGGATTGGAATAGAGGGATTTGCTTTATCATATAAACTTCTTTGTCATAGTTGATATAGGACATGTATTTGATTAAAGTAAAAATTCACAAATAAAAGTTAGAACAGAAGTAATTCAACAAAAAATAAATTCAACCATATGTATATAGAGAAGTCTCATGTGCACTGTTGCCCTCCTAGTCTTCCCCCCAAAGGTAATAATTTTATTAGCTTTTCATTTACCTTTCTGGTACCTTTTATGCAAATAAAGGCAAGTATACATTTTTTTTTTAAGATTTTATTTATTTATTTGACAGAGAGAGATACAGCAAGAGAAGGAACACAAGCAGGGGGAGTGGGAGAGGGAGAAGCAGGCTTCCCGCGGACAGGGAGCCCGATGCGGCGCTCGATCCCAGGACCCTGGGATCATGACCTGAGCTTAAGGCAGTCGCTTAACAACTGAGCCACCCAGGCGCCCTAGAGGAAGCAGGCTCCCTGCTGAGCAGAGAGAGCCTGATTCGGGGCTCGATCTCAGGACCCTGAGATCATGACCTGAGCCAAAGTCAGAGGCTTTAACCCACTGAGCCACCTAGGTGCCCCTACGTATTTTTTCTTCCTTTTCCAGTATAGAAGGCAGCATATTTATATACACTGTTCTTCACTTTTTCTCAACAAAGCAGAGGAAATCTTCCTTAGAGTTCCCCCCTTTCTAATTTTTTTAGAAGATTTTATTACTTACTTACCTACTTAATTTATTTATAAGTAATTTCTACACCCATTGTGGGGCTTGAACTCAGAATCCCAAGATCAAGAGTCACATGTTCTATGTTCTAAACCAGCTAGGCTCCCCATTCTAGTTTTTTTAATAGCTGCAAAATATTCTGTGGATATAGAAGTTAATTCATTAGGTCCTCTATTAATGATGGACTCTTAAGTTTATAATAAACAGTTCCTCATGAATAATCTATAAATACTTCATGTATATACAGGTGTATCTGTGAAGTAGAGTCTAGACATGGGATTGCTGTATCAAAGTTTAAATGTGTTTCAGGTAGATAGTACCAGAAACTCCATTGTGATAGTACTATTTTGCATGAGTCTTTGCATGATTGTGCTGTTGAACTTTGGGATTTTTGCGAATCTTATTCGTGAGAAATGTTCTCTCAGTTTAGGGTTTTGTTTTGTTTTTTAATATATGAGTGAGGTAGAGCATATTTTTGTGTCTTTAAGGATGGCTGTATTCCACTTTGTTTCGGATGTTGGTTCTTGTCCTTTACTTTTCTATTAGCTCAGTCAATCTTTCTTTTCAACTTAGAAGTTCTTTGTAAATTAGGTAAATCCTTTGTCTACGATGAATTGCACATATTTACTCCCTGTGTAATTTGATCTGCTTATGAAACTTTTTTCTGCCATGTGGAGGCTTTTGATTTTTTGAATAATTGAATTTTATGTATTTATCAGTGTGTTTGCTTATTTTTAGTATAACTGGATTTTGAATCATAGATACTCGGTTCTCCCTATTCAAGGCTTATAAAGGAATTCATTCATGGTTGCTTTTTTCTTTTTTTTAAAATACAGTGTGATTAGGGGCACCCGGGTGGCTCAGTCAGTTAAGTGGCTGCATCTGGCTTGGGTCTTGATCCCAGGGTCCTGGGATAGAGCCCCACATTGGGCTCCCTGCTTGGTGGGGAGCCTGCTTCTCCTTCTCCCTCTGTCTGCTACTCCCTGTACTTGTGCTCTCCCTCTGTCACATGGGTAGAATCTTGGGGCGCCTGGGTGGCTCAGTCGTTAAGCGTCTGCCTTCAGCCCAGGGTCCTGGGATTGAGCCCCACATCAGGCTCCCTGCTCTGCAGGAAGCCTGTTTCTCCCTCTCCCACTCCCCCTGCTTGTGTTCCTTCTCTTGCTGTGTCTCTCTCTGTCAAATAAATAAGTAAAATCTTAAAAAAAAAATGGGTAGAATCTTTAAAAAATTTTTTCATTTTTAGATTTTTGTTCATTTGGGGTTTATCCTGGTGTGTGGTGTGAGATATGGGGTCCACTTTATCTTTTTCCAAATGGCTATCCAGTTTTTCAGTTTATTAGTTTTTCATTTATTATAAAGTCAGTTTTCTCTGCTGTAAATTGATCATAGACTTTAGTGCTTTAGCTGTTGCAAGTGTAATGTGACTGAAGGTATAAGACCCTGGTGATTCTAATTGTCAGTTAACCTCAGAGAGAACAGTAGGCAGAGTGTGAGGGAAACTTTCTCTAAATAATAATAGCTACTAAGTCCTTTATGTGTATTTTTGTGTGTAATCGTCACAGCACAATGAGGAAGATGTTTTTATTTTCCTCATCTCAGACTTGGAAACAGGAACAGAGACACCAAATAATTTATCCTTCACTTAGAAAGTTGTGGAGTCAGGATTTAAAGCCAGAGAGAGTGATTCCATAGGCCTGTGCTGTTTTAACACGTTTTACTCTACAACACTGTGTCCTGTCTCTGATCTTAGTGGAGGCAACAAACACAGAGGCTCCGATTTCTTCCCCTTTCAGATTTATTGCTAATGCTGCTGTAGCAGCAATGACTGTGGAGACAGAACCTGAACTAAAGAAGTGTGTCTGGGTTCCAGCCTTACCAGAGAGCTGCAAGAAAAGTTAAGATTTGTTTGGCCATTTGGGATTGGCAGGTGTACAGAAAATAGTTAATGTAGCAGGCTGGAGACTGCTATCCTTGGGAAGGCTGTTTGTAAGGCTGGCCCTTGGCTGGAATCCTGGCTGGTAAACAGTTCCCTACATTGATATGACTTGTCCTTAAACAATAAGAATGTCTTATTGTTCGTAGAATGTTTGTGTAAATGATATGGTTTATACTTTCTGGGAGTCTGGAATTTTGGTACATACTAGGCAGAGGGTATCTGTGTGACCAGCTCCCAATAAAAACCTTGGGCAGTGAATCTCTAATGACCTTCTCTGGTAGATAGTTTTCCACATGTGTTATCACAATTCATTGTTGGAGGAATTAAGTGTGTGTGACCTCACTGGGAGAGAACTCTTAGAAACTTGTACTTGGTGTCCCTTGGATTTTGCCCCATACACCTTTCTCTTCTGCTTGCTTTTCCTTGTATCCTTCCATTGTAATGAGTCTTAGCTGTGAACACAACTTTATGCCAAGTCCTCTGAGTCCTTTTAGAGAATTATTGAACCTGGAGTTGGTCTTGAGGCTAATTCTAATTTTTTTTCAATTTTTCATTTTATTTATTTATTTGACAGAGAGCACAAGCAGGCAGAGTAGCAGGCACATGAGGGGGAGAAGCAGGCTTCCTGCTGAGCAAGGAGCCTAATGGGGGGGCTTGATCCCAGGACCCTAGGATCATGACCTCTGAGCTGAAGGCAGTTGCTTAACCAGTGGAGCCACCCAGGTGCCCCTCTTGAGGCTAATTCTAGACATTGACATTAAAATGTTTGTTGTGATCTGGGCAATAGGGGTATGTGTGTGTATGTGTGAGGTGGGAATTGGAGAGAGGGAGAAAGTGAATGAATGTATATATAATTTGAGATTTTTATAACTTGGGGGAGTTAGTAGCAACAGTAGCTGAGACTAACATCAGAGGAGAGTCTCCTCCTTTACATGCAGAAGGAATACTGGCAGATTTACAGTGGTTTGTGCTCAGTTATTACTGCAAACAGGAACTTCATTCAGCGGCTCTATTGCTAGTGATGACGTTTGGAGCATTAGCATCAACAACCAAGGAGCAGTATAGTAGCTGCAGAGAGTCAGCCTTTTACCTGAGCTAGCACTCCTCAGATTTTAGGATGTCATTCAAGAGAGGACTCCTGCTTATGAAAATAAGACATTTTCTTGAGAAGTTGTATGACAGTTGTGGGTGAAAGAAGAAAGAGCCAAATCCATAATCATAGGGTTTTTTTGTTTTGTTTTTTGTTTTTATTTATCAGAGAGAGAGCACAAGCAGGCAGAGTGGCAGGCAGAAGAGGGAGAAGCAGGCTCCCTGCCGAGCAAAGAGCCCAGTGCGGGACTCCATCCCAGGCCCCTGGGATCATGACCTGAGCCGAAGGCAGCTGCTTAACCAACTGAGCCACCCAGGCGTCCCAATAATCATAGGTTTTAACATCTCTCTCAATTATTGCTAGAATAAATAGACATAGCATCATTCTATTTGTAAGTACTGCCTATGCCCCTCTCCCTCAGATAAGAAAAAAAAGCATTTTATTCCTATCTTGCTAGGTGTCAGTATACAAGAAGTCTTTTATGAAAAGGAACTTTGCATATTTATTATAACATTAGACCATTTTTACAGAAGAGGGTACCAAACCTGTGATGTTACTGTAACCTTATACCTTAGATCATACAGGTGGTAAGTGACGGGCTAGATTCAAACAAAAGATGTGCTGGCAAAGCACATGCTCTGTTTTTTATACCATGGTGCCTGTGTTGGCTTTAGGGAAATTCATATTCCATATGGCTAATATTCCATATTCCATTTGGTTAATAAGCACCATTATATTTGGAAATTGGTTTGTTCTAGGACAAATAAATAGTATACTGTTTTATTAGAATTAGAGATGGAAGCATAGTTTCCAGTCTGCTTAAGTAGTAAGGTATATTTGTAATTTCGCTGAGATCAAAAGGAGGTTGGTATATTGCCCTGTATTTGTGAGGCTTTGGAATTCCATATGTTAGGGCTCATTACCATTCACTCTGATTTCTTAATGTCCTTTAAAGAAACATGAACCAGCTTAAGTCCATATGATATGGCTCTTATAAAATTTATAGGTGCTTATAGGTCACTAAATGATGCAAAAAGAAATTTTTTTATTTTTTAAAAGAAATTTTAAGAAATATAAAATTAAATAAATGTTTTGTTAACATTTTTGAGATGGCAATATAGTAGTGGTCAGTAGAAGAATAGGCCAAAAATCCTCATGAAATGTATTTGATTGAAAGATCCATGGAAGCGGGGAGTGCCTGGGTGGGTGGCTCAGTCGTTAAGCATCTGCCTTCGGCTCAAGTCATGATCCCAGGGTCCTCGTATGGAGCCCTGCATCGGGTTCCCTGCTCAGCGGAAAGCCAGCTTCTCTCACTCCCCCTACTTGTGTTCCGTCTCTCACTGTGTCTCTCTCTGTCAAATAAATAAATAAAATCTTAAAAAAAAAATCCATCATGGCAACATTTTTATTTATTTGTTATTATTTTTTAAGATTTTATTGTATTTTTTGAGAGAGAGAGAACATGGAGTGGTGGGGGAGGCAGAGGGAGAGGGAAAAGCAGAGGCCCCACTGAGCAGGGAGCTTGCCGTGGGGCTCGGTGCCAGGACCCTGAGATCGGGACCTGAGCTGAAAGCAGACGCTTAACTGACTGAGCTACCCAGGTGCCCCAGCAAAAATTTTAAAGTTTCTTTATTTTTCAAAATGAAAATAATGCCTTTATCTCTGGTTAATTAATATTTACACATGACAAGTAGAAAAGAAAAGCCAGATGTAATAATCCCTGCTAACATTTAGGTGAATTTTCTGAACAACACAGTAGCCAGAGTGATCCTTTAGAAAGTAAATCGGATTGTGTTACTCCTCTATTCAAAACTCTGTGTCCCTCATTTCACATAGTAACATTTTTTAGAATGATCTTCAGTGCCACACGTTATTACACACCCTCCTAATATCTTTATTTCTCTTTACCCCTTGCTCACTCCCAGTAACAGTTGCCTTCTCAGAGTTTTCTAGAACATGCAAGGGATTCTATACCAATTTCCTTTGCCTACAGCATTCATCCCTCAGATATCTACATAGCTTACTCCTTACCCTCTTTAAGACTTTGCATAAATATCATTTTCTTTTAAGTCTTTCCTTCACCGCCTATTTAAAATTGTAATTATCCTCTTCATCTCTGGCTGCTCCTTTTCCTACTTTTTAAAAAGCACTTATGACTTTATTTATTTATTTATTTTTGAAAAGATTATTTATCTATTTGAGAGAGTGAAAGAGAACACGAGCGGGGTGAGGGGCAGAGGGAGAATCATCAGACTCCCCGCTGAGCAGGAAGTTGGATGTGGGGCGAAATCCCAGGACTCTGGGATCATGACCCAAGCCAAAGGCAGATGCCCAACTGACTGAACCACCCAGGCGCCCCAAAAAACACCTAGGACTTTAAAACATATTACATGGGGTGCCTGGGTGGCTCAGTGGGTTAATAAGCCTCTGCCTTGGGCTCAGGTCATGATCTCAGGGTCCTCGGATCAAGCCCTGCATTGGGCTCCCTGCTCAGCCGGGAGCCTGCTTCCTTCTCTCTCTCTCTGCCTGCCTCTTTGCCTACTTGTGATCTCTCTCTCTCTCTCTCTCTGTCAAATAAATAAATAAATAAAATCTTTAAAAATAAAAAAAGGAGACTGTTGATCCAGTGTTTTCATACAGCCCACCTTCTGAGATGTCTTCATTATGTGGCTTATTAAAGCCTTTTTGTGTAAGGTTAATTTGTTGATCTGTTGCACAGGGGTCTTCATCCTGCTTATTTTCCACCCATCTCAAACCATAATCTCATAGTATTCAGCCCTTGTGAGAGATACTCAGTTTACCTAGGTCTGCATTGCTCTTTCCTTAGTATAATGGAAAATTGCTTTTCAGACACTTAGGATATAAATATTAAGTATAATTTTCAGAAATTTTTTTGAACTGAGGTAGTTTGTAATTATAGGTGGTTAAGTGTTTTCAGGAGAAAGAATTTATGTCTAGGAGAGAAAAGTTGTTTTTTAAAAGAAGGGACTGTTTAAAGTAATACAGAACTAATTGTGTTTTTCTCATCCTTTACAGAGCTTTACAAAGTAATATGACTTTTGGGATTTGAGCTTTATAATATTAAACAAGCCTTTGTTTTCTATAACTTGAAAATGAATTCTTGGGGGAAAAAGCTTAGCCAGTAAATTTTGATTATCAGAATACTTTTTCTATGACCTCATTTTTAAATGTAAGCTCCTTTTGCTCTCCTTGACTTTAGTTTTTCAATCCTGAAATCATTAGGGTCAAAATAAAGTATCATAATTATTTGAGAGATGTATAGTTTAGTCTGAAGAATAGTCAACCCTTTTTCTAATATAAAACAGGATTCCTGGGCGCCTGGGTGACTCAGTGGGTTAAAGCCTCTGCCTTCGGCTCAGGTCATGATCCCAAGGTCCTGGGATCGAGGCCCACATCGGGCTCTCTGCTCAGCAGGGAGCCTGCTTCCTCCTCTCTCCTCTCTCTCTGCCTACTTGTAATCTCTCTCTCTGTATCAAATGAATAAATAAAATCTTAAAAAAAAAACAAAACAGGATTCCCAGGTATGAAACTTTAGGATCAAATCTTTTTTCTTGTGTATTAAGTATAAAAATAAAAATAGCCATTCCGGCACTTCACTTAATACCCTAATGTTTGCTTCACGTAATACCCTAATGTTTGCTTTACATTTGTATAATTTTAGGCATATTCTTTTTAAAAAGCTTTCCTTGTTGCTCTTGAAAGGTTTAGTAGAATTATCAGACTTAAGTGTTTTTATTTTGAAGACTGCGTTCAGCATTTTCTTATTATGGCAGTTTATATTTTGTGTGGAAGCATTGAATGTGACAGTTAAGATGTTATATTTATTTAAGGCGTCATATAAATAGGGGCTCCTGGGTGGCTCAGTGGGTTAAGCCTCTGCCTTCCGCTCAGGTCATGATCTCAGGGTCCTAGGATCGAGCCCTCATCAGGCTCTCTGCTCAGGAGGGAGCCTGCTTCCCCTTCTCCCTCTGCCTGCCTCTCTGCCTACTTGTAATCTCTTTCTCTGTCAAATAAATAAATAAAATCTTAAAAAAAAAGATGTCATATAAATTTAAATTAATTATTCTGGTTTTTGTATACATGAATACTTGATCACATTTTTAGGCTAAATTTTTCTTTTACAGTTAGATGTCCAAATGGTAATTCAGAGATTAAGAATAAAGTTTTAAAAAATCAGTTAAATGAATAGTTTTATTATATTTGACTGATTCATCATTTAACCATGAGAGGAATTAGGCCAACTGCAGAGTTAGGGGACATGGTCCACAGAAGACTACCTTCACTTCTCACACTAGTTGTAAGTTCTGGGGGTTTCCAAAACCAACACTGAGGCCCCATTATTTGCTAGAAGGATTTATGGAACTCACTGAAAGCTGTTACAGTCATGGCTACTGGTTGCTATACGGAAAGCATATAGATTTTAGTCATCTGAGGGAAGAAACACGTTTGGCCAAGTCTGGGAAGGTACCAGACACAGAGCATCCTTTGTCCTCTCTGTATGGCGTTAGGATACATTATTTTTCCCAGCATCATTGTGTCATAGTACTTAAGGAGTATTGTCAAACAGGGAAGCTCACTTGTGCTTTAGTGATTAAGTATATTTTTTGTCGAGAATCTCCTTCATGTAGGCAATATATACTGCATTCTAAATGAAGTAATAGGGCGCCTGGGTGGCTCAGTGGGTTAAAGCCGCTGCCTTCGGCTCAGGTCATGATCTCAGGGTCCTGGGATCGAGGCCCACATCGGGCTCTCTGCTCAGCGGGGAGCCTGCTTCCTCCTCTCTCCTCTCTCTCTGCCTGCCTCTCCGCCTACTTGTAATCTCTCTCTCTGTGTCAAATGAATAAAATAAAAAATCTTAAAAAAAAAAAAAAAATAAATGAAGTAATAATGTAGCATAATTTATGATATCACTAAATTGCAAGTAACACTAATATTAATCCATTAAAAATAATTATGAAGAATATAACAATGTAGCAAAAGCTTATCACTTATAAAAGGGTTACAGAGAGGAGCATAGATTCATATTATAACCTTGCAAAATGCACTTAAAATGGATTATAAAAATAAAAATCTAGCTATTTAAGATTTATAGATTTATTCTGAGATAATTGAATGAGTATGCAAAGTTGCATAAATAAGGATGGGTATAGTGGAAAATTTTACTTCTTTTTTTTGCTCTTGACAGATTTTATCAGTGTTCTGCAGGAAAGATCCTAATGCCCAGGCTGATACATACTTTATTCTTTCTCATTCCCAGAGGTTACTCATACACGGGACTTTATTAAATATCCTATGTAATCCTATACAAAAAGAGGATTTCAACTTTATTTTTTAGAAATTGATATATATTTAAGAGTTTGTTACATAAAATGCAAAAAACATTGCTTTCAGTTTTTTTTTTAAGATTTTATTTATTTGAGAGAAAGAGTGAGTGCACGCATGAGCAGCAGGGAGGGGTAGAGAAAGAGGGAGAAGCAGACTTGCCACTGAGGAGGGAACCCCATGTGGGACTCCATCCCAGGATGCTGGGATCATGACCAGAGCCAAAGGCAGAGCCTTAACTGACTGAGCCACCCAGGTTCCCAGTTGCTTTCAGTTTTTAAGCGTGTTTCATCAAAACCAAGTCTTCTCTCAGTTTTTTTTTTTTTTTAAAGATTTTTTATTTATTTATTTCACAGAGGGAGAGAGATCACAAGGAGGCAGAGAGGCAGGCAGAGAGAGAGAGGGGGAAGCAGGCTCCCCGCTGAGCAGGGAGCCCGATGCGGGCCTCGATCCTAGGACCCTGAGATCATGACCTGAGCCGAAAGCAGAGGCATTAACCCACTGAGCCACCCAGGCGCCCTTCTCTCAGTTTTTTTAATCAGTTTTTTTGGTGGTGGTTGTTGTTAGATTGGGGAAGTGACTTTTTTTTTTAAAAAAACTTTGCAAAGTTTTCTTTATTGAATGTTACTCACCTTTTGAAAATTATTATCTAATAACAATTACATTGAATACATGTAACTTTTGAAAATGAGTAATTAATCATCAGTGTTTATTGCCAGTGTTTAAGGGATGCCTGTGTACTAGAAACATTAATCCTCAGAGTGACCCATGAGGATGGGTACCATTATGATTCTTTTTTATAGATGAACAAACTGAGCCTAGAGAGGTTAAATAATATGTAGTATCGTACAACGGTAAATTTAAGGTGGAGCCTGTTCAAACCTAGATATGGTCTACTCTAGAAGACTGTATTTTAAACCACTTTACTATTATGTTCTGTATTTATTACAACATCTATGTAGTAATTCTCAGTTGTGCACACATTAGAGCTTTGGAAATATACAGGTTTTGCCTCAGCCTAGATCTTTTAGTTAAGAATCTCTGGGGTGGGACTTTGTAAATAGTATTTATTTTATTTTATTTTATTTATTTTTAGTTTTTAAAAGATTTTTATTTGAGAGAGAGTGAGGGGAAACACAAGAGTGGAATGAGGGCCAGAGGGACAAGCAGTTTCCCCACTGAGCAGGGAGCCCTATGCTGGATTTGATCCAGGACTCCAGCCTCATGACCTGAGCCGAAGGCAGATGCTTAACTAAGCCACCTGGGCGCCCAAATAGTATTTATTTTAAACTGGTCATATGATTGTAATGCATATCCAAGGCAGAGAGCCATTACATGTAATGTACCTGGCACTATGCTGTAGACTGTGGGGAAATAAAATCAGGTATAAGGCACAATAATAGACCTCAAAGTAGCTGAAAAAATACTTTACATAGATATTTAACAAAATGTGTGATATTTATAGTTATACATATAGGAAGGATATATTCTGCAAGTGTGCTAAAATCCTAAAACACACATTTTAATGCTGCAAGACAATCAAAATTAAGTTCAACCTCTTCATTTGGGGGATAGAAAAAATTTCAAGGATGCAGTATTTATGTGTGAACAGTAGGTAGGAATGGCTGTGTAGTGAAGGGATAGTGTTTGAGTTGGGAGAATAGCATAAAGAGGCAAGAATAAAGATGATGTGTCTGGGGCAAATTACAGGACAGGAGTGCTATCATGAGTAGGAGGTCCAGGTTCGAAAGAGCTTTTAATAGCCCTCACAATAAGTTTAGACTTGATTAAATAATAAGCAACAGGCAAGGGGCAGCTGGGTGGCTCAGTGGATTAAAGCCTCTTCCTTCAGCTCAGGTCATGATCTCAGGGTCCTGGGATTGAGCCCCACATCAGGCTCCGTGCTCAGTGGGGAGCCTACTTCCTCTTCTCTCTGCCTGCCTCTCTGCCTACTTGTGATCTCTCTCTCTGTGTCAAATAAATAAATAAAATCTTAAAAAAAAGCATCAGGCAAAAATTTCATGTTAATCGTTGACTGGTGATTTCCTGGTTAGGAAACTCGGTAAAAGTTTATTAAATGAGATAGAAATAGAACCATGAGTAACTCAGTTCTCTCCCCAAATGGAAACTGAAATGGCATATGTGCATTAAGAAGACTACAAGCAACTTTTTTGGATTCTTAGCTCTCAAGCACTGTGGGGCTTGTGTTAAAGTTTGACACCTTTGCTAGATTCATTTTAGGTAATCTCATATGCCTTCAAGTGCTTTCCTGAAAGTTTGTTCTTTTTTTTTTTTTAAGGTTTTATTTATTCATTTGAGAGGGAGCAGAAGCAGGAGGAGTTGCAGAGGGAGAGGGAGAAGCTGACTCCCTGCTGAGCAGGAAGCCAGACATGGGGCTCCATCCCAGGGCCACCAGGATCACAACCTGAGCTGAAGGCAGACGTTTAACTGACTGAGCCACCCAGGCACCCCTGAAAATTTGTTAGCTTTTTGATACTAAAATTTTAGAGTAAGATTTGGTTGCCTGCAGGAGAGTTTGGCTCTTTGGGTGTTTTACACTTTGGCTCTCTTCTCTTTGTAATGGCTGACTTTCATGACACTGCTTTATTCTGTTTTTCATCAGTCTATCTTTTAAATCCTTTGGTAGAATTCTTATTTGCCTTTCCTTTAGCTGCTGTATTCCTTTGCATTTTATTTAGGAGAGTCTGTTATATTTTCTTAATTTTTTTTTATTTTATAAAACTCTTATTTGCTCATAATTTAAAGTTGTGTAATTTTTCTGGTGTAGACTGTCTGCCTTTTGATTCTTTATCTTAGGTATAGATTGCCATAAGTAACTCATATGATTGTGTTTTTGTTTGTTTTGTTTCTGAATGTAGTCTGCATTTGAAGGGATGCCTTCTGGATCACCACTGTATAGGCATGAACTCTGAGAATTAACTGTGGTAGTTGATAGCTTGATCAATCTTTTCTTATCCCTTGAGGGTTGATTCAGCATAGGTGATGGTAATGACTGTTTTAGGCAGGGAAGAAGTCTCATGTCAGTAGGAATCCTCTGGCTCAGAATGATGCATCTCTTGTGTCATTGTTTTGTTTTATTTTATTTTTTAATTTTATATTTGGAAAAAATTTAGAGATGTAAAGATACTATGGAAGGCTCCTGTGTCCCCTTCACAGTTTTCTCTGATGGTTGCATTTTAATTATAGTATACTATCAAAACAAAGGTGTTGATATTGTACAATGCCTATTTATAATTCTGTTTCATTTTATTGCTTGTGTAGATTCACATAACTATCACCTCAATCAAGGTGCAGAATTGATCAGTCACCACAAAGATCTCCCTTCTGGTACCCTTTTATAATCATACCCGTTACCTCCCACCAACTGTCACGGCTCCCTGGCAACCATTGGTTTCTTTTCCACCTCTATAATTTTGTCATTTTGAGAATGTTACATAACTAAAATCGTAGAATATGTGATTTTTTCATTTTGAGAATATGGTTTGATTGTTTTGTATGTTTCATTGTAAAGAAATCAAACCGTCCAAGGTGGTTCTATCCTTCCTGTCAGCAATGTACAAGAGATCCACTTTCTTCCACATTCCTCACTTGCATTTGATACTGTCATTTTTCCTTATTCTAATTGTTCTGATAGGTGTGTGGCGATGTTATAGTCTTAAATTTTATTTGAAGTGCTCTCTCTGGTTTTAAATTTGCATTTCCTTAATGTCTAATGGTATTGAGTATCTTTTCATGTGCTTACAGGGCATTTGTATATCTTTGGAGAAATGTCTTTCCAAATGTTTTTTGCCTATTTTTTACAAATACAAGCATGTCTTTTTATTATTTAGATTTTGCAGATACTTTCTCCCATTTTCCGGCTTGTCTTTTCATTTTTTTGATGGTGTCCTTGAAGTGCAGTAGCTTTTTTAAGTTTTTATTTAAATTCCAGTTAGTTAACATACAGTGTACTACTAGTTTCAGGTGTACGATATAGTGATTGAGTACTTCCGTACATCACCCTGTGCTCATCACAAGTGCACTCCTTAATCCCCATCACCATTTATTAAACATGCCCTTCCACCTACTTCCTTCCTGGTAACCATCTCTTTGTTCTTTATGGTTAAGAGTCTGTTTCTTGGTTCGCCTCTCTCGCTCTTTTTTCCCCTTTGCTCATTTGTTTTGTTCCTTAAATTCCACATCTGACTAAAATCGTATGGTATTTCTCTTTTTCTGACTGATCTATTTTGCTTTGCATAATACTCTCTAGCTCCATCTGTGTCATTGCACATGGCAAGATTTCATTCTTTTTATGGCTGAATAATATTCCGTTGCGTATATATACCACAACTTCTTTTCATTCATTAATTGATGGACACTTGAGCAGTTTCCGTAATTTGGTTATTGTAGTTATTAACACTACTATAAGTATTGGGGTGCATGTATCCCTTTGAATTAGTATTTTTTGTATTCTTTGGGTAAATAGTGCTATTGCTGGATTGTAGGGTAGTTTATTTTTAACTGTTTGAGGAACCTCCATAATGTGTTCCACAGTGATTGTACCAGTTTGCATTCCCCCACAACAGTGCAAGAGGGTTCCCCTCTCTCCACATCCTTGCCAGCACCTTTTTGTTTCTCATGTTGTTGATTTTAGGCATTCTGACAGGTGTGAAGTGATATCTTGTAGCTTTGGTTTGCATTTCTCTCATGTTGAGTGATGTTGATTGAGTATGTTTTCATGTGTCTGTTGGCTGTCTGTATATCTTCTTTGAAAAAGTGTCTGTGTCTTCTGCCTAGGTTTTAATTGGATTATTTGTTTTTGGGGGTGTTGAGTAGTATCAGTTCTTTATATATTTTGGTTACTAACTGTTTATTGGATATGTCATTTGCAATACCTTCCCTCATTCTGTGGGATGCCTTTTAGTTTTGTTGATTGTTTCCTTTGCTGTGCAGAAGCTTTTTATCTTGTAGTCCCCATAGTTTATTTTTGCTTTCATCTCCCTTGTCTCAGGAGACATATCTAGAAAGAAGTTGCTATGGCTGATGTCAAAGAAGCTCGGATTTTTAGTTTTTATAGTTTTTTAATTTTTTCAGGTCTCAAATTTAGGTCTTTAAACTATTTTGATTTTATTTTTGTATGTGGTGTAAGAAAGTGGTTTTCATTCTTTTGCATGTTGCTGTCCAATGTATCATTCAGTTTTGGCCATATTTTTGAACTCAATATAAATGCAATAGTATAGGGAATATTCTTTTGTGACTCACTTCTTATGCTTGTGAGACTTATCTATGTTACTGTATGAAACGGTAGTTCATTCTTATTGCTATAAATCACTGCATTTATAAAAATCTATCCATTCTGAGAAAGGGGAACTCTCTTACACTGTTGGTGGGAGTGCAAGCCGGTATAGCCACTTTTGAAAATAGTATGGAGGTTTCTCAAACCGTTGAAAATAGAGCTACCCTGTGACCCAGCAATTGCACTACTAGTTATTTACCCCAAAGATACGAATGTAGTGATCCGAAGGGGCACCTGCATCCCAATGTTTATAGCAGCAATGTCCATAATAGCCAAACCATGGAAAGAGCCCAGATGTCTATTGACAGATGAATGGATAAAGAAGATGTGGTGTGTGTGTGTGTGTGTGTGTGTGTGTGTATACATGTATATTCACATACACACACACATAAAACCAAATATTACTCAGCCATCAAAAAAAATCTTGCCATTCTCAATGACATGGATGGAACTTGAGGGCAATTAGGCTAAGTGAATTAATAATTCAGTCAGAAAAAGACAATTATCATATGGTTTCATTCCTATGTGGAATTTAAGAAACAAAACAGAAGCATAGGGGAAGGGAGGGAAAAATAAAACTATGAATTCAGAGAGGGGGACAAACCATAAGGGACTCTTAATCATAGGAAACAAACCAAGGGTTGTTGGAGGGGAGAGGAGTAGGGGAATGGGGGTAACTGGGTGATGGATATTAAGGAGGGCATGTGATGTAATAAGCACTGGGTGTTATGTAAGACTGATGAATCACTGACCTCCACCTCTGAAACTAATAATACATTATATGTTAACTAATTGAATTTAAATGAAAAAATTTCTTCATTTACTTAAAAAAAAATTATGTCCATTCTGTCATTGATAACATTTGGCTGCTTCCAATTTAGCAAGTGGAAATAATGCTGCTGAGAACATTCTCATATGTTTAGGTGCACATAAGCATGCAATCTCTTGAGTGTATCCATAGGGGCAGAATACCTAAGGATTGTAGGATAGTCATATATTCAGCTTCACTATATTGAGTCACTTTTCCAAAGTTGTGCCAACTTCCACTCCAACTAGTAATGTACTAGCTCTGATGCTCCACATTGTTATCAACTCTTGATATTGTCAGTCTTTTTTAATATCTAGTATTTTATTGTGGTTTTAACTCATTTCCCTGATGACCAATGGGGTTAAGCATCTCTTTATTTATTCATTTTTATTTTATTTATTTTATTTATATCTTTTTTTATTGGATATGATAATAGTCATCTAGATAGAGGTTAGAAAAATGTTTATTTCTGGTTCACTTATGTTATTGGCGGCTGTTGTGGAGCTATATGTGTTCTTATCTTGGAAATCAGGCTGAAAGAGCAGCCCCTCTTTGAATATGTTCCTATTTCAGAGGGAAAGAGGAAAAAATTAGCAGAAACTGCTAAAATCTTTTGAAGCTTCTGCTTGGATTTATCGAAGGTCATGTCTATTCATATTCCATAGGCCAAAAAAGTGTATCACAAAACCTTGCTCAGTGTCAGAAGTATTCTCTCACAGGAGGCATTGCAAGTTACATCGCCATGGATGGGGGGTGAAAAATCCTTTCACAGGAGAAGGAGAAATCACAAATACTCTGGAACAAAAATATTCTGGAACCTAACTTTGTTAGGTGCCTATTGAACTCTTTTGTTGTTTCCTTTTATCTTGACTTTTTCTTAGTGATGTTAATGAGGGTTTTTTTTTTCCCCTCCTTTTTTCTTTTTCATAGTAACTTTTGGGTATAAAACCAGACGGCTTAGTTAGTTAAGTGTCTGACTTTTGGTTTCTGTTCAGGTCATGATCTCAGGGTCCTGAGATGGATCCCTGCTCAGCGGGGAATCTGCTTGAGATTCTTTCTCCTGCCTCTCCCTCCCCCTTTGCTCTTTCCTTGCTCTTGCTTGAGCTCTCTCTCTCAAATAAATAAATAAAATCTTTTTAAAAAATCAATAAATAAAATAAAAAATAAAATCTTTAAAAAAAATCAGTAAAACTCGTTACTTATATGTAATGCAGATATTTTCTTCTACTCCGTAACTTGCCTTTTAAATTTTCTGATGTCTTTTGCTAAATAAAATTCTTTTTAAAAAAATTGACATATAATGTTAGTTTCAGGTGTGCAACATAAAGATTTGATATTTTATATATTGTAAATCATTAATTTCAATGTCTCAGTATTTTTCCTTCATAATTGTGCTTCTGTGTCTTGTTTAAGAAATTTTCCTTATTCCAAAATTATGGATATATTCTGTTATACGTTTTAAATTTCAGTGTGCAGTCCTTGTAGAATTAGTAGAATTAGTGCTTAGTTGACATTTTAACATACTTCTGTAAGTCTAGGAAAAAACTAAAATGGTTTCTTAGTAGTTTCAAGCAAACTCTGTTTATGTATAGAAACATATTGATACTAAACTCATGTATATGTAGAAAATATATTAGTAACACCTCTTTTACTAAATCCTCAATAAAAACATACTGGGCATATTTAAATTTTTCTTGCATTTATACCTGCAGAAATTCGTCTTTCTTCATAGCTGCAGGTAGCCAGTGAACCGTAAAGTCTTTCCTATTTAAGGTATTATCAGGAAGATAACAGATGTTCCTTAAATGAGGCCTTAATCCTGGTCCTTCCGGAAGTTGAGATTATCATTTTTATTTCATCTTGTGTGCTTATTTAATTTCTTCCTCTTGTCCCAGCTTTTCTGTATAAATTTCTCTAGTGAAGAACCAAAGGGAATAATATCTGGATGTTTAATACAGGAATTGTTTAAGTAAGTGTATTTCTATTATGCAAACACATTGGTGGTTTGCCTTTCTTTAGCAAAGGCTGAAGTTGTATCTTACAGTGGTTCTTAACACCTAAACATTAAACATCTTTTGGAGAATTATAACTATTCTAATATTTGTGAGATAATTTGGGAATTAAGTTTTATTATCCAGTAGACCAAAATATTTGATCTTAAGAATTGACCAAGTTAAAAAAGAGTAACATTTGGAAACTGTTTGGTTTTAACTTTGTACATGGCATTTATTTTTCATTGTAAATGTAAATTTTTTAATCTTTGTAATAGATCTTACAGTTAAAATGAGAAGCCTTGTCTGAGTTGTCTTTTAGCACTGACAGTTCAGCTTTCAATTGGTTAAAACTCCCTTTTTTTTTTTTAAGATTTTATTTATTTATTTATTTATTTATTTATTTATTTGACAGAGGTATAGACAGTGAGAGAGGGAACACAGGCAGGGGGAGTGTGAGAGGGAGAAGCAGGCTTCTGGCTGAGCAGGGAGCCCGATGTGGGGGCTCTATCCCAGGACCCTGGATCATGACCTGACCCACGCAGTCGCCCGCAGTTGGTCAAAACTCTTACCTGTAGGAAAGAGTAAATTATTTAAATACTAGTTGTTAAAAAATAGTGCACATTTGTACACAAAGGTCATTTTGAACATTGGTGAATAAAAAATCACTGATTATAACAGATTTGGTCGATATAGAAATAAGTTGCATCTTTGTGTTCAACGTTAAAGAAATACATAGGTATCAAGAAGTTGGGATTTTTTAGCAGGTACTGCACAAATTATTTCCATATGAATATTTAGAAATAAATTTACTAGGGGCATCTAGGTGGCTCAGTCAGTTAAGTGTCAGCCTTTGGCTCGGTTCATGATCCCAGGGTCCTAGGATTGGGTCCCACATCATGGTCCCTGTTCACTGGGGAGCCTGCTATTCCTTCTCCTCACCCCCCATTCGTGCTCTCTCTCTCTCAGACAAATAAATAAAATCTTTAAAAAAATGTACTACAAAAACTTAACTTTTTAATATACAAAATGTACTCACAGCATACTAAATATACTTTAAAATAAATTACAAAAACAGTTTCAGGGTGCAGCCCCTAAATGTGGTTTCTGGTACTTCAAACATAACATCTGTTCAAAAAGGATTGCAGGATTATGTTCCCCCATTATGTGATAATGGTTTGTGTTTTTTTTTTAATAAAACCATGTGGCTATGCAGTAATTTTTCTTCTGTAAAATTTGCTTCCAACTTTTACTTAGATTTTGTGATTCTTGAGGACTTCCCCTTAAATGCCTTGATAATCAGACAAAGTAGTATTATTAACTTTTGATATTTTTAGTAGTAAATGTAGACCATTATCCAAGACTTGTTTTATTAACGTAGTATTGCCCTTGTTTTTCAGCGGGGATCTGATGAGCTTCTTTCTCCTGGTGTCATTAACGGACCTTTTACCATGAACAATTCTACTCCTACAGGTGTGTATGGTGAGTTTTCATTTTTTCAAAATCTAAAATGTTTTCTTTCCGTGAGTTTCAAAAAAAATTTTTTTTACAGTGTTCTTTGTTTGCTCATCTTATAAACATTTTTTGAAGTCCATTACTTATAATAAAACTAAAATTTATTTTGCAATAAAGCTCACATAAATGAAATTACCAGTTGTAGATCTTAAGTTTTAAGAATTAATTTGTATCTAATTTGATAATTACTTTTTTGATTGATGTTCTTTGTGTTATATAGTTGTGATAAAACTGTCACTAAGTTGGTGACCCAGAAGAATTGAGTAGAAGCTGAATTTAAAAGCTTGTGTTTATAATGGTTTAGAATAATAGAAATATTAAAACTTAAAGATCACCTGATTTTTTAAAATTGGAACATAATTTACATTCTGTAAGTTACCACATGGTTTAAAAATAAATGTTCTTAAAATTTGGGGACTGCAAAATGAACTGGTAAAGTGTAGTACTAGAGGAAGAGTGAGCAGTTAAGAGGCTGTTGCTGTATAGAATATCTCAGTTAGGGATGGTAATTTGTACTGTACCACTAGCAGTTGTGATAGAATCGGAGAATTCACAGAAGGTGAAACTGATAGTAGCTGGTGATTAGTGGAATGTTTGAATAAGGAAATCCATCAATGATTTATTTTCACGTTTTGGATTTGGATAATTGGGTAGATGAATGGTGGTGCTATTCATATAGAATATATAGGAAGAAGTTGGACAACATAGCAGGTTCAGATTTTTATATATTGAATTTGAAGTTCCTTTGCAATATCCACATGGAAGTGTTGGGTAGTCATTGGGTTCTTCTGGTCTCAACATCAGGAGAGAAATTTGGAAATAGTATCATCCACAGTTGAAAAGGCATGAAGAGTATAGAGTTTCAGAAAAGGCCAGATTTTTATTTTTATTTTTTTATTTTTAAAGATTTTATTTATTTATTAGAGAAAGAGTGTGAAAGAACATACAAGCAGGGGAGAGGGAGAAGCAGGTACCCCGCAAAGTGGGGAGTCCAACACAGGTCTCAATCCCGGGATTGTGGGATCATGACCTGAGCTGAAGGCAGATGCCCAATGAACTGAGCCATCCAGGTTTCCCTGAAGACCAGATTTTTATCCAAATGTTTTTGGAGTTATAGGGAATAGGAAATAAGTGGACCTCGCTTACCACACCCTGAACTACATGGCATTTGGGAGAATGAACAGCTTTTATGTGAGAAGAGAAGTGGACTTGCGGCGCCTGGGTGGCTCAGTGGGTTAAAGCCTCTGCCTTTGACTCAGGTCATGATCTCAGGGTCCTGGGATCGAGCCCCGCATCGGGTTCCCTGCTCAGCAGAGAGCCTGCTTCCTCCTCTCTCTCTGCCTGCCTCTCTGCCTACTTGTAATCTCTCTCTCTCTCAAATAAATAAATAAAATAAAATAAAAAAAAGAAGTGGACTAGGTTCAGTTAAGGCAAAAGATACAGTGAAAATTCATGGGAGAGATTAAGAATATACGGGAATTGGTTAACCATGGTACACTGTTCTACAGTACTAAATGGAAAGATTCAGTGGACAGGACAGTAGCCAGAGGATTTGTTCATGTAGAAGTGTGAACAGGGTAATATGAGCATGAAACTACAGTGTTTTCTCAAACTTGAGCTGGTGTCAGAATCACCTCGAGGGCCTGTTAAAGCACAGCTATTGAGTTCATACCCAGAATTTCTAATAACGTAAATCTGAGGTGGGTCCTTAGAATTTGTATTTCCACAAGTTCCCAGGTAATGGTGATGTTTCCTTGAGGAACCATACTTTGAGAACTGCTGTATGAGGAAGTACTAGAATCTAAAGTTTCTAAACCTGATTAGCATCTTGTTCTGGTAGGTTTGTAAAAAAAATACCTGTCCTTAGGGTGCTTGGGTGGGTGGCTCAGTTGGTTAAGCGTCTTGACTGTAGATCTCAGCTCATGCTTTGACCTCAGGGTCATGAGTGCAAGTCTCATATTGGGCTCCACACTGGGCATGGAGCCTACTTAAAAAAAAGTCCTTACTCCTAGAGTTACAGTAAGCCTAGGGTGGGGCTGATTATATTTGTTCTTATTTTAAAAACAGGTCCTTTGGTCACATATATGAATTACCAGAAAGATTTCATGTTTGTTGATTGATTACTTAGGAAAAGAAAGAAATATGAAATGGTAGTTTAGCTGGCAGCAGCAGTTCTGTTTTGCTTTTATGTTTTGAATGTCTGATATCCCATTCTGTGTTCAGAGTTTCTCTTCCTGAAGTGTATCCTCTTTAGTAGCTATTTCCGCAAAGCTCTATAAATGGTAACCTCTCAGACTTTCACTAAAAATGTCCATTTCATTATCACTATTCAACGTTAGTTAGCTATTTTGAATTTTAGGTTGCCAGTTTTTTCTCTTAACACACTGAAGTACTGTTTTTTTATTCTTTTGGCTTCTGTTGTTGAGAAGTCTGTTGTCAGTGTTGGTTATTACTTTGTAGGTAAAATTACTTCTGCATAGTTATTTTAAAATATTTTTCTCTTTATTTTTGTCCATTGGTTTAACTAGCTATTTGTAGGTATGGATCACAGGTTCTCAACCCTGGATGCTCACTAAAATAGCTTGGGAAGCTTTTTTTTTTTTTAGATTTTATTTATTTATTTGACAGAGAGAGAGATTGCAAGTAGGCAGAGAGGCGGGCAGAGAAAGAGGAGGAAGCAGGCTCCCTGCCGAGCAAGAGCCTGATGTGGGGCTCGATCCCAGGACCCTGAGATCATGACCCGAGCCAAAGGCAGAGGCTTTAACCCACTGAGCCACCCGTTCGCCCCTAGATTGGGAAGCTTTAAGGAAAATATAGATACCTTGACCTACCCCACACCAATTCTAAAATCTTAGGGTGGAGGGGCAAGCAGTGGAGGTCTAGGCACTGTTTTTTTGTTTATTTTTAAAGCTTCTTAGGTGATAACCTAAGGTTCAGCCAGTGTTGAGGACCATTGCTGGAGACTTACTTTCATTTATCTTGCTTAGGAGTGACCCAGCTCTTCCCAGAGCTGCCTTCTCCTGGAACTCCAGTTAGACATGTGTAGGACCATTTCATTCAGTCCTGCGTTTGTTTTAACCTTTTACATTCACTGTCATGTCTTTCTCCTTTTTTTGGTCCTATATTTTGGGTAATTTCCTTAAAATGGTTTTCTGATTCACTTATTCTCTGTTCAGCTTTGTCTAATATGCTGTTTAATCCTTCTATTAAATAATTTGCTTATAGTCTAGTGTTTTTCCTTGTATGAGTCATAATTTTTAGCTGAATTGTTTTTTCTTCTGTGAGGATCTCTAAGGCGCTTTGTGTTTTCTCTGCTAAACTTTGTAAGGTATCACCAGCCCCTAACATGTTCTAATGTGTTAATTTATTGCCTTGGAGATTCTTATACCAGAGAGGAAGAGAAAATTCAGAATCCAAACATTCACATTTCCCCATCAGAATCTGAACAGAGATAGGCTTCCTTTTTAAATACTTTTGAAAGATGGGATTTATTTCNTTTCTCCTTCCTCCCTCCCTCCCTCCCTCCCTCCCTCCCTTCCTTCCTTCCTTCCTTCCTTCCTTCCTTCCTTCCTTTATGGGAAATTTCTGATTTTAACCCACTGAGCCACCCAGGCGCCCCCAGGGAAATTTCTGATTTTAGTTTGCTTTCACTGAGGGGCTTGGCTATTGACATGACTTTGGGACATTTCACTTTTTTTCTTTTGATGTCACTTATACAGCAAAAATATTTTTGTGGTATTTGGTCTAATATTTGCAAATTTCTCAAAGGACTAAAATTTCAAGATTTGGGTGCTCCATTCCTTAACTATAATAAAGATTCCTAGTTGATTTTGAATAAATTTGGAGAGAAAGGTTTTAGGGCTCATTTATAGAAGAGTTTTTAATGCCTGTGTGAGGTAGTTTTTCAAAGATACAGAAATTTTAAAAAATACATTGATAACATTGTACCAAAGGACCTTTTTGGTATTCAGTGTAATCTTATCACAAAATTTTTGTGGTTCATTTAATCTGAATGTGGATTTAAAAATAATTTCTAAAATTTGATGACTATAGTATCTATTAGTAGAATATCACTTGTTTGGTAAAGGAGTTATGTATGTACCAAACCAATTACAAGTATATGTCTGCCCCATAGAACTGTCAGAGTGTTATTTTTATCATGACACCATTGCACCAAAACTTATGTTTGTATTATTACCTCAAAAAAAGTTAATCTTTAAAGTAGAACTTTTTTTTTCTTTTTCTTTTTCTTTTTTTGAGAGGGAGGAAGGAGGGGCAGAGGGGAGGAAGAGAAAGAATCTTAAGCAGGCTTCATGCCCAGCACGGAGCCTGACTCAGGGCTCAATTTCATAACACTGACATCATGACCTGAGCTGAAATCAAGTCAGACACTTAAAAAACTGAGCCACCCAGGTGCCCCTTTAATATAGAACTTTTAAAACTCAATTTTCATTAGTATTAGATATTTCACTTTTGATAGAATGATTTCCCAAAAGCTTTATTTTGATTCCATTGAAATGTTTCAACATTCAGTCATTATTGGGAAATAACTGATTTTTCATTGTTAGCAGTTGATGATAAAACTGATATAATTTAGCTGTTGGCAAAGTTCTATTACTGTAGGGGGTCAACATTATTAACACCTGTTACTTTACACATGGAGAAGAAACTTCCCAAGCTAAATTAATTCAGAGTTACATATTTGTGGTTTTACTGCAAGACATCACATGGAATTGGTGATAGGCACAGTTGTGCCTTTCCTTTTTGGGAACCTGACCTGTGATCTCACGTTTGTAGGTCTTATTTTATGTCCTTTGTTAATTATGAAAATGTTTTACACATTTCTTCATGAACTGTATACTTCTCTTCTTAAATTTATTCTTAGGAATTATGGCAGAGACTATTGTGTACCCTAATACTTTTCTGTTTTCTTTAGTGACAACACTAATTTTTATCTGGGTGTGTTGCCTCTCAAATTAAACAGGTACATTTCAGTCTTTCTTGAGGCTAGCTGTGGTCATGTGATTAAGTCTTAGCCAATGAGATACAAGTAGAAATTATAGAAGATACTTCTGGAACATTTCTACATGGGTACACTTTTTCTTCTTTTATCCTACTGCCTACAGGAGTTTCAGCTTCCATCTTAGATGATGAGGATGAGGGCTGCACCCTAACAGAAAGACAGGTAGAGCCTGAGTCACTGATAACTTTGTATGTCACCATTTGGGATTTGGAATTTCTGCAATTACACTTTATATGTGAACAGTGATTTTTTTTTTAAAGCAGCCATTATTTGAAATATATTATTATTATATGCAGGACTATGATTTCAGATAAAGGTAAACAAGTGAGGTGAGCCCTATAATCACCTTGGCATTTTTTTCTGGACTCTATTTAAGGTTGCAGGGAACCCAGGTAAACGTGGCAGGATTGCTAAGTTGAAGAGATAGAGATCCAAGTTTGGGAAGGCTGAAGCAACCGGGAGCTATGGAAGCAATGCATGGCAGAGAAGGGAAATCTGAGAAAAGTGCTCCAGAAGTCTCCCTTTGAATCTGTTGCCAAATAGTAAGCTACACCTGCCTTACCAATAACAGTACACCAGCTCTAGCATAGAGGCTTCTCTAAACCCACTCTAATAAAGCTTCAAAACAAGCTCCAAAACAATTGCCTGATCTGAAAGTACCTTTTTTTCCCAGAAAAGAATCTGGTACATTAAAGGAATAAAACAAATTCTAGTGCTCACATTGTTGACTATTCAAAAAATTGCCAAACATGGAGAGAACCACAAAACTGTGACCCATAACGAGGAGGAAAATCAATCAACAGAATGAGAACTAGATGGGACACCTGGGTGGCTCAGTCAGTTGAGTGTCCAGCTCTTGGTTTCAGTTCAGGTCATGGTCTCAGGGTCGGGAGAGTGAACCTCATATTGGGCTCCACACTCAGACTGGAGTTGTTTTGGGATTCTTTCCCTCTTCCTCTCCCACCCCTTCTGTGTCTCCCTCTGCTTTTGTGCGCGCATGTGCATGCTTGCACTCTCTCTCTCTTCCCCTCCCAAATAAGTAAATAAAACCTTAAAAAAAAAAAAAAAAAGAAAGAGACCTACAAAAGGGCAGAGATAATGAAATTAGCAGATTTGGACTTTGAAATTGTTATTAAGAGTATATTTAAGGATTTAAAGGGAACTATTAGCATAATAAGGAGAAAAATGGAACTTCTGAGATAAGAATATGTCTAAGAAACACATGGCATGGCATTAATAGCACATATGTTCGGTGGAATAAATGATCAGTCAGTTTAAGACAGCAGTAGAGGGGTGCCTGGCTGGCTTAGGTGGTAGAGCACATGACTTTTGATCTCTTGGTGTTGAGTTGGAGCCCCACATTGGGTGGAGAGATTACTTAAAAATAATATCTTAAAAAAAAAAAAAGACATCAGTTGAAGCTAAAGCACACAGGCCAAAAAAGATTGAGGAAGAGGAACAAAGTCTTTAGTAAACTATAGGAAAAAATCAGGTGTTCCAAACATTTGTGTAAATCGGGTCCCAGAAGGGAAGATGGGGCAGGGAAACAGATAAACCTGAAGAAATAGTGACTGAGGGCGCCTGGGTGGCTCAGTGGGTTAAAGTCTGTCAGCTCAGGTCATGATCTCAGGGTCCTGGGATCAAGGCCTGCACTGGGCTCCCTGCTCGGCAGGGAGCCTGCTTCCTCCTCTCTCTCTGCCTCTCTCTCTGCCTACTTGTGATCTGTCTCTCTGTCAAATAAATAAATAAATTAAATTAAAAAAAAATAGTGACTGAAAATATTCCAAATACGATAGAAATTATAAAGCCACGTAACTAAGAAGTTCAATGAACCACAAGCAGGATAAATACAGTGAAAAGCACACCAAGGCTCATCATAATCAAATTCTTGAAAACCAGGAATCCAAAACAAATCTTAATCAAATTCTTGAAAACCAGGAATCCAAAACAAATCTTAAAAGTAGCCAGAGGTAAAAAGTCCCATTTTTTCAGTAGAACCAAGGTAAGAATGATACAAAATTTTTTGTGTGAACAGTAAGCAAGAAGACAATGGAGTAACGTCTTTAAAGTGCTGAAAATAAATGCAATCATCTATATCCATTTAAAGTTTCAAAAATGAAGTTACAATCAAACTTTCTTTGAGGCAGACAAGAGCTGAGAGCATTTGTCAGTAACAGATGTCTGTTACATGAAATGGTAGAAGAAATTCTTGAGACTTGAGGAAAATGATGCCAGGTGGAAACTTGAGTCTGTACAAAGTGGTAAATATCCACAGAGTGGATATATGACTTCTCCCCCCTTTTTTTGGTTTATTTTGTTAATTTAAGATAATTGAAGGAGGATTCTGGGAATAGTGGAGTAAGAAGCACCGGGAATCTGACTCCCTACCTAGACAACAATTGCACTAACAGACTCTTTCTGTAAGTCGGAACTCTGGAGTCTATTGAAAGCTTGCAAGTTGTTCCAGAGGAAGACTTAGAGGGTAAATTGTGTTTATTTTGGTCAATTTTAGGTCTTAGCACTGTAGGAGCTACCCATCCTCTGCTCTTTTTTTTTTTTTTTAAAGCTTTTATTTGTTTGAGAGGTAAGAGAAAGCATGAAGGCAGGGGAGGGAGGAGTTATGGGGCCGGGGAGGGAGAGGGAGAAGCAGAAGTAGGCTCCCCACTGAACAGGGAGCCTGATCGGGGCTCAGTCCCAACCTGACCTTTAAGACAGACACTTAACTGACTGAGCCACCCAGGCGCCTCCCATCCTCTGGTCTTAAATCAAGAGCAGGTAGCTACCTACATGTTCTAGGAGCAGCTTACAAATAGCTTGAGGGAGCCAGCAGGAGTACAAAGGACCTTGTTCTTTTAACTCTCAGGGAATCTGTGTTCTGATAATTGTTTCTTCTGAGCACATAGTTGCAGACAGAGGCAGGCAGCTATTGTCTTTGCATCTCCTTCAGAGAGCTGGCACTCTTTCCCTCTTCCTACATATTTCCTCTTTCATCCTTTTTGGGAGTGAGATATTAAAGACTAAGACATTAAAAAACAACTGCATCTATAAGGAAATTAGAAAGTGACAATACATGCCTAGGAAAAGGCTCAAAAGAAACCACAGAAGACCTTAAATTTATATAAACCTAAGGCTGATTCTCGGTACAGAGATAGCTTACTTACAACAATCAAAAAAAGAAAAACCATAACAAAAACTAGAAGACCCTGAGGAAGAGGAAGAATCTGACTTCCAGAGTTACCACAGACCCCAATTATTTTTTAATAAAGATTTTTATTTTATTTTAAAGATTTATTTATTTTAGAGACAGAGGGAGAGTACATGCTTGGTGGAGGGGAAAAGCATGAGTATAAACATCCAAAAACTTAAAAGAACTCTAAGTAAGATGAACTCAGGGAGAGTAACACGAGACACATTATAAACAAACTTTCCATAAACAAAGAATCTTGAAAGCCAAAAGAGAGAATCAACTCATCACATACAAGGGATCCTCAATAAGAATATGAGCACGTTTCTCATCAGGAACTTTGGGGACCAGAAAGCAGTGGGCCAATATGTTCAAAGTGCTAAAAGAATTAAACTGTCAACCGAGAGTCCTGTGATTGGCAAAACTGTCCTTCAAAAGTGTGTTTGTTTGTGTTCTAGTTTAAATAAATTGGATTTAAAAAAATAGATCATTTGTGTGTAACATATTTGACTCTAAAGTCCAATCACAGATTAAGAAAAAAAAGAGGGGTGCCTGGCTGTCTTGATCAGTGGAATGTGTGACTTCTGATACTGGGGTTGTGAGTTCAAGCCCCATGTTAGAGGTAGAGATTACTTAAAAATAAAATCTTGGGGTGCCTGGGTGGCTCAGTGGGTTAAAGCCTCTGCCTTTGGCTCAGGTCATGATCTCAGGGTGTCTCTGTCAAATAAATAAATAAAATCTTTAAAAAATTAAATAAAATCTTACGGGGCACCTGGGTGGCTTGGTTGGTGAAGCATCTGCCTTCTACTCAGGTGGTAATCCCAAATTCCTGGGATTGAGCCCCATGTTGGGCTCCCTGCTCAGTGGGAAGTCTGCTTCTCCCTCTCCCCTTCCCCCTTCTCCCTCTACCCCTCCCCCAGCTCATGCTGTCTCCCTCTCCCTCTCCCAAAGAAATAAGTAAAGTCTTAAAAAAGATGTGGTATGGGGGCGCCTGGGTGGCTCAGTCGGTTAAGTGTCTGCCTTCAGCTCAGGTCATGATCCCAGGGTCCTGGGATTGAGCCCTGCATTGGGCTCCCTGCTTGGCAGGAAGCCTGCTTCTCCCTCTCCCATTCCCGTGCCTGTGTTCCTTCTCTCTCTGTCTCTGTCTCTGTCAGATAAATAAATAAACATCTTAAAAAAAAAAAAGATGTGGTGTGTATGTCTACACACACACACACACACACACACACACACACACACACACAGAATGGAGTATTTAGCCATAAAAAAGAATAAAATCTTGCCATTTGCAATGACATGGATGGAGCTAAAGAGTATTATGCTAAGGAAAATAGAGAATGACAAATACTACGTGATATCCCACCAACCCTGCATGAGGGTTCCTTTTTCTGCACATCCTCACCAACACCTGTTCTTTCTTATGTTACTGATTTTAGCCATTCTGACAGGTGTGAGGTGATATCTCATTATAGTTTTGATTTGCATTTCCCTGATGGTAAGTGATGATGAGCATCTTCTCATTTGTCTGTTGGCCATCTGCATGTCTTCCTTGGAAGAAATGCCTGTTCATGTCTTGTACTCATTTTTAAATTGATTATTCGTTTTTTTGGGTGTTGAGTTTTATAAGTTCTTTATGTTCTTTGGATACTAACCCTTTATTGGATAAGTCATTTGCAAATATTTTCTCTGTAGGTTGTTTGTTTTGTTGATTACTTTGCTGTGCAGAAGCTTGGTTTTGCTGTAGTACCAGTAGTTTATTTCTTTCTTTTGTTTCCCATGCCTCGGTAGACATCTCTAGAAAGAAGTTGCTACAGATGATATCAAAGAAGTTACTGCCTGTGCTCTCTTCTAGGATTTTTATGAGTTCAGGCCTCACATTTAGGTCTTTAATCCATTTTGATTTTATTTTTGGTATGATGAAAGAAAGTGGTCCAGTTTCATCTTTTTGCATGTTGCTGTCCAGTTCTCCCAACACCATTTGTTGAGAGACAGTTTTTTTCCCATTGAATATTCTTTCCTGCTTTGTGAAGATTAATTGTCCATATGGTTGTGGATTTATTTCTGGGTTTTCTCTTCTGTTTCATTGATCTCTTTTTCATTGTGTCTCTTTTTGTGCCATTACCATAGTGTTTTCATTACTGCAGCTTTGTAATATAACTTGAAGTCTGGAATTGTGATGTTTCCAGCTTTACTTTTCCTTTTCAAGATTGCTTTGGCTGTTTGGGGTGTTTGGTGGGTCCATACCAAATTTTAGGGTTGTTTTTTCTAGTTCTGTGAAAACTGCTGTTGATATTTTGATAGGGATCGCATTAAATTTGTAGATTGCTTTGGGTAGTGTAGACATTTTAACAGTATTTGTTCTTCCAATCTGTGAGCACAGAGTGTCTTTCCATATCTTTGTGTTCCCTTTCATTTCTTGCATCAGTGTTTTATAGTTTTCAAAGTACAGGTCTTTCACAAGAGAGCTGCATTTTTAAGGTGTTATTAATCTAAAAGCTAGCATCTGACTTGTTCATAGCACTACATTTTTTCCCCATGTATTTTGGGAGACTAATGCATTTAAAAGAACTTTTAGTTTGTGCTTTGGGGCATACGTATACAAAATTATAATATTCATCATCAGCAGAACATCAGCAACAGAAGAGGGTGGGAATAGAGGTGTAAAGGAACAGAGTTTTTGCATATTACTGAAGATAAGCGGGTATAAATTCAGATTAGAGTATTATAACTTAAGGATATTAAGTATAATCCCCATGGTAACTACAAAGGAAATAGCTGTAGAATATGCATGAAAGGAAGTGAGAGTACTCAAAGTCACAGAGATGGGGAATAGAGTAGTGATTGTCAGGGACTGAAAGAAGAGGGAAATAAGGAGTTACTGTTTAATGAGTATAGAATTTGAGTTTTATGTGATGAAAAGAGTTATCAAAGTGGACGGTGATGATAGTTGCACAACATGAATGTGTTTAATACCACTGAATTCTACATTTGAAAATGGTTAGGAGGGTGAATTTTGCTATGTGATTTTACTACAGTAAAAAGAAAGAAAGAAAGGGGGAAAAAGTACAGAGTGCTCTCTATGGAACGGTCTACAAGATACATTAAGTGTTGGGGCGCCTGGGTGGCTTAGTTGGTTAGGTGTCTGCCTTTGACTCCGCTCATGATCTCAGGGCCCTGTATCAGGTTCCCTGCTCAGTGGGGAGTCTGCTACTCCCTCTTCCTCTCCCCCAGCTTATGCTGTCTCTCTTTCTCTCTTGACCCCCAAATGAATAGATAAAATCTTTAAAAATATATATATTAAGTTTATAAAACATGATGTAAAAAGAAAAAAGATAATTGACTATTTAAAGCAAGATAATAGTAATTGGGGGATTATGGCATATGTGAAAAGTAAAATATATGATAGTAACAAAGGTTTTGATGAGGGAAATGAAAAGTTCTTACATTGTACCTAGGTGTCATCATTTGAAGGTAGACTGTGGCAAGTTAAAGATGCATATTGATGATTTATCCCCAGAGCAGCCACTGAAACAAAAGTAAACAAAGAGTATAAAGACTCCAGTTAAAAAGCAGACATCAACTGCCTTTTATGTTCATATGTTTTATTTATGCATGACATACTATCTTTTCTTGATAAATTGATTCCTTTGTTATGAAATGTCTCTTCATCCCTGGTAATAATCCTTTTCCTGACGTCTGGTTTGTCAGATATTGGTACAGCCATTCAGCTTTATTATGATTACTATCTACATATTTATCTTTTTCCATTCTTTTTACTTTGAACCTGAGATTTTATGTTTAAAATGAATTTCTTCTGGGACACTTGGCTGCCTCAGTCAGTAGAGCACGTGATTCTTTGTCTTGGGGTTTTGAGTTCAAGCCCCACATTGGGTATAGAGAGTACTTAAAAATAAAATTTTTTAATTTTTTTTAATTTTTTAAAAGATTTCATTTATTTGTCAGAGAGAGAGTACAAGCAGGAGGAAGAGCAGGCAGAGTGAGAAGTAGGCTCCCTGCTGAGCAAGGAACCTGATGCAGGACTCAGTCCCAGTACCCTAGGATCATGACCTGAGCCAAAGGCAGAGGCTTAACCAACTGAGCGTTCCAAAAAATAAAATTAAAAAAAAAAATGGGTTTCTTCTTCACATCATATAATTGAGTCTTGATTTCATCAGTCTGATAAACTCTGCCTTTTATTTGGAATCTTTTGCCATTTCCACCTTAATAAAATTATTTGACATGGTTGGTTTCAAGTCTCTCATCTTGCCATTTGTTTTCTATTTGTATCATTTATTCTTTGTTCTTTCCTTCCTTTGTTTCCTACCTTTCTTTAGACCATGTTTTTGGTATTTCATTTTATTCATTATTTATCACTTTGTGTTTCATTGTATTTATTTGTATTTCTTGGTAAGTGTATATATACCTTGGGAATATATATATAATTTTAATATATTAATATATAATATGTGTGGCTTTATAATATATAATTACATGTTATATGATTTTTATTTATAATATGTAATATATTTATAAATAATATATATAACTTATATATATTATATATACATACACTTCATTACAGAACTTCAAAATACACCAGATGAAAGCTAATAGAACTAAAGAGAGAAATAGACAAATTCATAGTTATAGCTAGAGATTTTAAAACTTCTGTCTCAGTAATTGGTAGCATAGTTAATAGAGAATCAGGACACAGAACAGGGGTTGACAGACTCTGACATGTGGGCCAAATCTGTCTTATTTGTCCATTTTTATATTTCCTGTGACCTAAGACTGATTTTTACATTTTTAAATTATGAAAAAAATAAAGAACAATATTCTGAGATAGATGAAGCTTATATGAAATTGAAATTTCAGTGTTTATACATAAAACTTTATTTCAACCCAGGCATATTCCTTTATTTACATACCTATGATTTCATGCTACCACTGTAGAGTTAAGTAGATGCAACAGAGATTATATGGCTCACAAAGCCTAAAATACTTACGTAGCCCTTTAAGAAAAAGTTTGTAGATCCCCTAATATAGACATATTGAACACTAACAACCCGCTTGTTTAAATTGACAATGGAACGTTTTCCTTAACACTATCAAAATACACATTTTTTTAAGTTTATATGAAATAGTCAACAAGATAGGCTATATGTGGATTCTAAAACAAGTCTCAATAAAGGTGAATGCATTAAAATTATCTATATAATAGTTCTCTTACTTCATTAAAATTATATTAGAAATCAAAAAAATATAATCCTCAGGGTGCCTGGGTAGTTCAGATGATTAAGCGTCTGCCTTCAGCTCAGGTCATGATCCCGGGTCCTGGAATCGAGTTTCATATCGGGCTCCCTGTTCAGCAGGGAGGTTGTTTCTTTTTTTTTTTTTTTTAAAGATTTTATTTATTTATTTCACAGAGGGAGAGAGATCACAAGGAGGCAGAGAGGCAGGCAGAGAGAGAGAGGGGGAAGCAGGCTCCCCGCCAAGCAGGGAGCCCGATGCGGGCCTCGATCCCAGGACCCTGAGATCATGACCTGAGCCGAAAGCAGAGGCATTAACCCACTGAGCCACCCAGGCGCCCGGGAGGTTGTTTCTTACTCTCCCACTCTCCCTGCTTGTACTTTTTCACTCTCTGTCAAATAAATTTAAAAAATCCTTTTTTAAAAAAAGTATAATCCTCAATTTATGGGGGAAATTTTCCCAATTACATATTAAAAAAAGAGTAATACTTACCCTATGGATCAAATATGTCACAAAGGAAATTAGAAAACATTTTGATTGAATTAAAATGAAAATACAATTTACTAAACTTTGAAGGGTGCAGCTAGAACTGTTTGTAGAAGAAAATGTATAGCTTTAAATGTTTATGTTAGAAAAGAAAAAAAGTATAAAACGAATCATCTATGCTTCTAAGCGTAGCAAAAAAAAGCAAGTTAAACTCCCAAGTAAATAGAAGGAAGAAAATATTAAATATGAGGAGCATAGATTAAGGACATAGAAAACAAGCAGTAGAAAAAAATTAATGAAACCAATGGTTTTTTATAGGTCAATAAAATTGATAAACTTCTAGGTAGACCAAAAAGTGTGAGAAATTGCCAACATCAAGAATGCTCCTGTACCTTAAAAGGATAGTGTTAATGGACTGAATGAATGAATGTATCCCTCTCTCTCTCAAATTCTTGGTAAGGCCCAACCCTCAGTGTAATGGTATGTGGAGATGGGCCCTTGGAGTTGGAGCCCTCATGATGGGATTAGTGTCCTTATAAAGAGATTGACCAGAGAGCTTGCTCTTGCCTCGGCTAGGTGAGGATACTGAAAAAAGTACCTTGTCTAAAGCCAGGAAAAGAGTCCTCATTAGAAAGTGACATGCTGGCATCTTAATTTTGGACGTCTTATCTCCAGAATTGTGAGAAAGTAAATTTCTATTGTTAAACCACCCTGTCTGTTGTATTTTGTTACAGTATCCTACGCAGGCTAAAACAGAGATTAAGAAAAGATTATGAATAATTTTAAGCCATTAAGATGAATGAACAGACATTCATTCAGTTTAGAAGTGGACAAATTCCTTGAAAAATGCAAAGTGTACCACAACTGATGCAAAATGACTTGAAAACCCAAATAACTCTATACCTGTTTTAAAAATCAAATTGAGAATTAACAAGTTAAAGACCTAATGGCTGTATTTTAGGAAGTAATAATACCAATGCTACACAAACTCAGAGTATAGAAGAGAAGAACACTTTCTAATTTATTTTATGGAGTTAGTATTACCTTTGATACAGGAGGGAAAAGAAAACTACAGATTAATATCTCTCAAAAATGGACCCAGAGATAATATTTAGAAGGCATTAAATTAAACTCAGTTATATGTCTATAGAGAGGAGATCATATATCATGAACGAGTCAGTTATTCCAAAACTACAAAGTGGTTTAACTTTTGAAAATTAGTGCAACATACTCTATTAACAGAATAAAGAAAAAACTTTATGATTATCTTAACATATCCTGAGATGTCATTTGAAAAATTTCAGGTTTTTTTCGTGATAAACTAGACTCTCAGCCACTTAGGAATAGAAGGGAATATGTTTACCCCGATAAAGGTATGGAACTACATCATACTTAGTGGTGTTAAGAGAATCCTATCCTCTGAAATCCACAATGATGCAAATATGTACAATCTCATTATTTCCATTCAACTTTGCACATGAAGTCCTAGCCAGTTCAACAAAGCTAGTGTAAGAAATAAAAAGCAGGGACGCCTGGGTAGCTCAGTCACTTAAGCGTCTGCCTTTGGCTCAGGTCATGATCCCAGGGTCCTGGGATTGAGTCCCACATCTGGCTCCTTGCTCAGAGGGAAGTCTGCTTCTCTCTCTGCCTGTTCTGCTTGCCGGTCCACCTCCTTGTGCACTCTGTCTCTGACAAATAAATAAATATTTTTAAAAAGGAAAAGAAGTAAAAGGCATACATGTTGAAAAGTAAGGAACAAAGCTGTATATGTAGAAAGTTCTAAACAATTACTAAGGTTGTAGGATATAGGGTCAGCAATATATGCAAGACCATTACACTGAAAACCACAGAATGTTGTTAAGGGCAATTAAAGAGGGCCTCAGTAAATGCAGAGAGAAATCATGATATATATGTTTTGGATGATTCAAAACTGTTAGGACATGACTTCTCCCCCAGTTAAGTACCTGATTTCAAGAATGGCTATGCTATAGAGGGGCTTCTGGCTAGCTCAGTTGGAAGAGCACGTGACTTGATCTCAAGGTCATGAGTTCAAGCTCCACCTTGGGTATAAAGATAACTAAAAATAAATAAATAAATTTTTTAAAAAGAATTGCTCCTAAGCTATCGTAATTAAGACGGTATGGTGGTAATATATGGTACATGTTTAACTTGAGAGGTGGGGCTTTAGAGGGAGGACTGACTACAAAGGAGCACAAGGGAACTTTTGGAGATGGTAGGAATGTTCTATATCTTGATTTTTGCAGTATTTGACAAATTGCATTTAAAATGTAGGTGGATTTATTATATATAAAGTATAACCTAATAAAGTTACATTTTAAAAAATATCCTTATTTCTAGGATAGTTTTCCTGGTGGATTTCTCCAGTTTGGGGATGGGAATATATGAATTTTAAAAAGCCTCTTCTACTTGTTTTTTTGGAACCTGACTAATATGTAGCAGGCATTCAGTAATTTTCAGTATATTGTTTAATAAAATGCAAGGGTTTTACAAGCTAAGTATTTTGAATGCTGATTTTCATAATAAAAATTTTGGAATGTCTCTAATGTGTTTTGTACAGAGAGTAGTTCTTCAAAGTTATGTATTTAATGCATTAGAATTTTCTTGTTTCCTGTTGACTTTTAGTAAATTATGGGCATGTGATTGCTTCTATATTCTCCATTTTCAGTGGCTATAACCTTTTCTGGGTCATCTAGATGAATAGTTCTTAGTTTTTTAGATTTCATAGAGTAATAAAATTTTTAGTTAATTTTGAGCAATGTCTTAAATTTTGCTAAGTTAAGCACATCAAGAGAAAAAAGTCACTGTCACCTGCAATCATCATTTTAATACTTTGAGGTAACACAGTCCTTCCTCAGAAAATCAAGACATATTATTGATTACTATATGCTAGGCATTATACCTAGTATTTAGAAATTTTTTATTTATTTCAGAGAGTTCAATCAAGAGTTCAAGCAAGAGCGGGGCGGCGGGGGGAGCAGAGGGAGAGGAAAAAGCAGACTCCCTGCTGAGCAGGGAGCCTGATTACGGGCTTGATCCCAGGACCCCAGGATCATGACCTGAGCCAAAGGCAGATGCTTAACTGACTGAGCCACCCAGGTGCACCTACATCTAGTATTTAAATATGTTATCTAATTTAATTTTCAAAATAGCCCTGTTATTATACTCATTTTATTGAAAAGAATTTGAGGCTCAGTTATGTCAAGTAACTTGGTTAGAACAGGTTGTCTGATTTAATAACCCACGCTCTTAACATAGCTCAGGCACTTTTATAATTCAGAACAATTAACCTAAAATGGTGGGTTTCTATAATTGCATCTTTCTTTTTTTCTTAAAGATTTTATTTATTTAGTGTTCTAATTTAGTGACAGCGTTATCATTATAATATACATAAATCTGCACATACTTTGAAAATTTAAGTCAGTATCAAGTTGCTTGCTTTTTTCTAGGAATGGTAAGACATTTTGAGATTTTTGTGCTAAAAAAATAATTAAACTGTAGTTTGAATGACATTTTTTACACTTGCTAGCTATGTACAAAAATCATTTATTTTCTGAACCTCTGTCTCTTCGTCTGTTAAAATTAGTAAGATTTATCTCATGTATATTTTTGTCAACTCAAATGAGGCAGTATAAATGAAAACAGTGTGAAAACTAGAAACAAAGGGACATTTTAGGTGGTTGGAAGCCCATCAGGGTGTTTAAGCCAGGATAATGATGTGATACACTATTTTAGTTTGGTTGGTAAGTTGTTGGATCTGAGTGGGGCTAGAGGGAGAGTGAGGCTAAAGGAAGGCAGAGTAGAGGGGGAAGATCATAGGTGAACTTAGGGACTTTGAGGGTGGACATGAAAAAATGCAATCATTCATTCTGGAAGGAAAAATCAATATTTCTGGGTACTTGTGAGGAGGGAAAAGAATTTCTTCTCTCCCAGATTAATTTGCAATAAATATTTGACTGCCTGTATTTGCAGTCTTGCTGGGCATTTGCTATATACAGGCACAGCCAGTAAGGACCTATAGGAACTGGTAGTCTTTGGGGTCTGGGTAGGATGCTGCCTGCATTCATAAACAGAAAATTTGGGAGTGAGTGCTGGTTTGGATTATTAAGTCAACCTATCCACTTGTAAGTAAGTGAGTTCTGTGGCACAGATATGGGTATAGAATATTGCCATATAGTTTTTATGTGGTCTTCATGTTCTTTGTTTGCACAGTTCCATTAATGTTTGGAAAAATGACAGTTTTAGGCATTTGGAAAGATGGTATTTTCCTCCTAATAGTGCTAAGTATGGTACTGTTTAGCATTAACATAAAACCACTGTAGGGGGTGTGGGAGGGATGGGGTGGCTGGGTGATGGACATTGGGGAGGGTATGTGCTATGGTGAGTGCTGTGTATTGTGTAAGACTGATGAATCACAGACCTGTACCACTGAAACAAATAATACATTATATGTTAATTAAAAAAAACACTGTAATGAAACTTAGGGCTTTCAAGATAATTTGTATTCATTCAGTCATACATGGTGCTATTTTTGGGGAAAAAACATTTCTGAATCTTATGTACATAAATTTGAGTATTCATTACAGACTTGTCGGTTCTAGTTATTGTCAGTGTTAAGAGGATTTAAATAAAATTTAGCTGTAAACTCGCCTAATGGATTTGTTTATTGTGTAGCAGTGGTTCTCAAACTTCAGATTGCATCAAAATTATCTGGAGGGCTTGTTAAAACATCGGTTACTGGGTCCCACCCCTAGGTTCTGATTTAGTAGGTCTGGGGTAGGGCTGAAAATTTGCATTTTTAACAAGATGATGCTTATGTTAAGACCTGCTGTTACATAATAAGGAATAAGATTATCTTAGGAAACCACAATTTAGCTTCTAAAAAACACTTCATAAAAAGATTAGTAAAAAATACATAATGCCTAAGAAATAAACTTAATTTTCATAATGATACAGTTCAAATCCAAATCCCCTCAGGATGTGGTAAATATAAAATTTCTTTTATAATCTTTACTAAAAGTTATTCTTATTTATTTAGCACTTGAACAAGTTAGAAAAATATCTTTAAAAATACATTAAAGACATTATAAAATTGTTCTCTACTCACAACAAATAGTTGTCTATTTAGAGGTATAAATATGTAATTTACTTATTTAATGCTTTTCCTTGAAGTTAAAAATCAGACTTGAATTTTTGACAAATTTAATACTTTCAGTGAAAAACCAAAACAACCATTCATTGCAGGTGGATGGTTTGTTTCCCACTGTCCTTCTCTTCCCTGATTAGACCCATAGTGTCCTGAATTTTAAAAACTAAAACTACTGGAGGATGAAACATGACAATAGGGTTAATGTAGTATGTCAACCTAAATTAGTTTCAGTAATTTCAAAAAATCTTATATTTTTTTAGCTAATGGGAATGACAACAAGAAATTTAAAGGAGATAGACCTCCCTGTTCGCCTTCCCGTGTTCTCCATCTTCGCAAAATTCCAAGTGATGTCACCGAAGCAGAGGTCATATCATTAGGTCTACCATTTGGCAAAGTTACTAATCTTTTGATGTTGAAAGGAAAAAGCCAGGTATGTAATATTTAAAGATTGAACTACAGTGATTATCTCTGGGTATTAGTGTTAAAGATAACTTTTATTTTCTTGAACTTTTCTGTGTTTTCTAGCTTTCATTTTCTTTAGATAGTTTTTTAAATAGAATTTTTTTATGTGTGACAGGAAACAACAAAAATATTAACACAGAACATAGAATTATTTCTTACTCAGTGACTTGGCCTTTTCTTCCTTAACAAGAAATTATTTTATATTCTTAATTACAAAATAGTTTATGAAAATACCCTTTGATTATCAGAAGACCAAGACAGAGGGAGAGAGGATATAAATTATACCTTATTTGGCAATTAAAGAACATTTAGGTTTTCCAAAATCTTTATAGAAGTGTGTAGTATATTTTAATTGTAGAATTAACATATAGCTTTTTTAATAATTCAAAAGAGACTGTTAGAAGTTTTTCATTTCAGAAGTTAATAGGTTTTTCTTAAGATGAATGAGGAAACTTGCTTTTGTGACCAGGACGAAAATATAATACTTTTTCTGTTAATTTGAACAATTGCCTGCTTTCTTGTTCCAGCTTAGACCCCACTAGGATGAATTCTTTAGTTCTTTCCCAGTTCTTTTTTTTTTTTTTTAAGATTTTATTTATTTGACACAGAGAGAGAGATCACAAGTAGGCCGAGAAGCAGGCAGAGAGAGGAGGAAGCAGGCTCCCTGCCGAGCAGGTAGCCGAATGCGGGGCTTGATCCCAGGACCCTGAGATCATGACCTGAGCCGGTTTGGGTTGTCCTGAAGATTTTTTATACTGAGCATTGCTGTAAGAAGAAGACAGTAAATTTAGGCCCTAGACAATGTGTAATGCATTGTGATAAGTCCCTCTTTCTTAGAATTTTCATAAATAAGTTTAAGAAATATAAGTAGATTTATAAATAGATTGTTATGTGTTGGTTATGAAAGAGATTGGAAGATGTCTGATTCTGGCCCTTTAGTAAACTAAATAAACATTCCCATTTAATTCAGATGAAATTATATAAATCTGGAGAGGTTAAATAACATGTGTTAGTATTCAACTTTTGTTGTGTTTACACTTCTATCTTAGATCTTTTGGAGATAGTACATGTACCTGGATCTTTATTTTAACTCAGTTGCCACTGTTGAGAATAGTATGGTTTGCGTAGTTTTAAAAAGCCAACATGGCCAAGTCTAATGGCTGTGAGATGTATCATGTATGTGTATCATGTACATTATCATGTTTCATGTAGTGTATCCTGTACATTCTGTCAAACTGTTTCGAGGAGCAGCAGGCAAGATCACACTTTGTCTGTACTACTGGTTTGGGGTTTATTATTTATCTGTATTGCTAACTGTTTTGTTAAGTGCTTGTCTTTGGATCATAAATCCTGTTTAGAAAATATTTTGTTAGTAATATACTTTAGTGAGAGAGTGTCATGTGAGCCATTAGAACTACTTGTAGGTGTAATCTTTCCTATGGTACTTAGAGGTAGAGTGTTGAGGGCAGCCTGGGGGATATTTGCACCAGCCTTTCTGTGGGTAGTGACTTTTGGTTTTTTTCTCCACCCCTTATTATGAAAATGGATTTCTCTACATACTTCGGGAAAACCTAAATAATTCCTTTACTGGGCTCCACGTGGAAAAGGTTATTTTTATGTATGAATTTTTAGGTTATATATACTTTCAGGAAAAATTTTCTATAGCAAGAATCATGTATTCCAAAGATGTTTTGCTTTTCTTTTGTGTGACTGTTAAGAGATTGCATTTAGTTGTTTGCATTTATGAAGTTTTCAGAAAGATACTCTTCCCCCATAGAATGAATATTATTAGCAAACAATTTATAAATTCTTTGCTTGAAAAGATGATTAAAAATCAGGTAGTTAGGAAGTATTACTTAGCTATTTTGGTTACCTTGACCATTTTTAACCTCATAGAAAAACTAGTAAAAGTATATTATTGATACAGTTGGATAGTGGTTTTAAATTGCAGTGTGGACATTTATTCCTTGAAGATGGTAGAATTTTATCTATTTTGGATTGATTAATTAATGATATTTGATCTGCTGTCACGTGGCTAACATTACTACTTCATAGAATATTAGTTCATTAAAGCATTTAATTGGTTCACTTGTGACATTTCATTAATACAGTTAAGAGTCACATTTAATATTGGTTAAGTTAATATTCCTTTACTGGAATATTTGCCAAATAGAAACATTTAGCAAGTAATATAACTATAAACAAATAAATAGTATGTTTTATAGATATTTTCCATTTTCTGTGTGCAGGAAATTTTGTTGTTAATAAATACACATTTTTATAAATGTAAATGTTTTATGCATAATTTGAAGTGGCTACTGTGCAGTAGCTAATTACATGCTCTGTTGTAGTGAAAAAGAATTGAATTGTGTAACTAGAAATTTGCATTGATTGACATCAGGAGGGTTCTTCCTGTATTTTAAATTCGAGATATTCTTTCAGGTAGTTGCTAAGAATCAGAATGGTTACTATTTCATCTTTCTAACTAACCATTAAGATAGGGTGGCGACAGCCAGAAGAAGCCATATAGAGAATAAGATGTAAGTCCCAAGGATCCTCTTCCATCTCAGCTCTTCCTGTATTATTTTTCAAATATCTGGTATGAGTACAGTGATTACAGATATTAAATGATGAAATTCAGTAGAGTAAATTTTAAAGATTTTATTGAACTTTATTCAGCAATTCATGAATTGGGCAGCATCCTGTCTAGCGGATTGAAAGGACCTGTGAAGAGCAGTACAAAATGAAAGACTTTTATAGGCAGAAAAGGTGAGACAAGGGAGTTACTGGCAGAGTGAATTGTGTCAGGCAAGGTCACCTTCCTTTAGGGATGGTAGGGGTCTGTCAGGCAGATAACCTCACTAGTGCTGACCAGGTAATTCCAGATGGACTGGTTTAAGATTCTACTCTTGGGAGAGGTAGAAACTGTAATTGTTAGGTAGTAAGTCTTGGTTGGTGACTTTGGCTTAATACTGGTGACATTATTTTGAGCCTTGATGTTTCTTTCTTTTCTTTCTCTCTCTCTCTCTTTCTTTCTTTCTTTCTTTCTTTCTCTCTCTCTCTCTCTCTCTCTCTCTTTCTTTCAAGATTTTATTTCTTTGTTGGGCAGGGGGTAGCGCGAGCACACACAAGCAGGGGAGCAGCAGGCCAAGGGAGAAGCAGGGATCCCAATGTGGGACTAGATTCTAGGACCCTGGGATCATGATCTGAGCCAAAGACAGACACTTAACTGACTGAACCACCCAGGCGTCCCTCTCTATTTTTTAACACAGATCTTTTAAAAAGTGACTTGAATGACTCAAATCAATATTGACTTAATGTAGGAAGTTCCCCCATTTCCCTGGTTTAAACAATTGAGCCTTTGCACCTGCATGATCTTTTTAATTGCATAATAAACTTCATTGTATCATAAACAGTTATTTAGTAAAAGATAAAGGAGAGCAAATCGTTATGCACCCCCTCCCCCATCTTTGAGAAGTTTTTGTTTAGGAAAGAACTATTAAATCCTAACCCCTGAAAGTGTCCATTTACAGTGCTGATGCTCACCTTTATTTTTTTTTTAAGATTTTATTTATTTGACAGAGAGAGATCACAAGTAGGCAGAGAGGCAGGCAGAGAGAGAGGGGGG
>LNAC01000070.1:4508437-4585145 GCA_002007465.1 Ailurus styani | reverse complement strand
CCCCCCCCCCCCCATGCCAGGCTTGATCCCAGGACCCTGAGATCATGACCTGAGCCGAAGGCAGAGGCTTAACCCACTGAGACACCCAGGCTCCCCCCGCTCACCTTTATTTTTGCCTTTTTAATTATTTCTAGATTTTAGAGAAACAGAAAAAAGAGAAAAACCAAAAACCACATGATATCATTTATTCAGCTGGCAATTTCCCAGTCCCAAATCCTTTATTGAACCCAATTTTTCAAATGTGTTTTCAGTTAACCTCTGTGATACACTTTGAAGCAAAAGTCTTTTCTTAGCTGTCTTTCAAAAACATGAGCTTTCACTTTGCTTTCTTGTGTTTATTGCAGGCTTTCTTAGAAATGGCTTCTGAGGAAGCTGCTGTTACTATGGTGAATTATTACACTCCTGTTACTCCTCACCTTCGAAGCCAGCCTGTTTTTATTCAGTATTCCAATCACAGAGAACTTAAGACTGACAATCTACCTAATCAAGCTGTAAGTATTAAAAGCATTTTAAAAATTAGTTACAAGAACACATGGTATAATAACATAAAATTAATTTTCTGTTTTTCAGAGGGAAAAAAAATCTTGTGATTTCCTTCATGTTAGGGTGCTTTATTAGTAAAGATTGTGCGTGTCAATTCTTACCTGGAGGCTTAGGATAAGTACTACTTAGAAATAAGTTTGAAGTTATGGTATTAAGAATCGTGTTAGTTTTCCCTTGAAACTTTTCATGAGTAAAAGAAAAAAACTTATATTCTTATCTATCTCTTAAAATTTCAGATCTAAAAGGAACTTTTTACAGAATAATATACAGACTATATAACAGAGGCAGTAAGAATTTGAGTGAAGCTCCTATAGTGATGTTAAGTAACTGAACTTAACATTTAAAATGTTAAGAAGAATTTATATAGAAACATTCATTAAAAGGATTTTGACCCTTCTAGATGAATGTAGAATGTAGAAAATATCAACATCTCTAACCTAATTTTTCAGTTTTTATTTTGATATAGTTCATGTTGACTTTTTCTGTGTCTCTCCAGGTTGATATGTAGTAGCTAAAATAGTAATTTGAGGTTACTTAAGGGTAGAAAAATTGATCCACAAAGCAGGAAAGAGGTTTTTTACTGTGGTAAGAGCAAGTTTGGCCCCATATTCTTGCTCTAGGTAAAAGAACTCCTCCAGCTCTTTGATTTTCTGTTGAAAGTCATGATGGTGCAAGCTACTGAATTTAAATTATAGTTTTCCACATTTTTAAAACAGTAACTTTTCCTGTGCATAATCCTTAATTTGTTTTTTTTTTTTAAAGATTTTATTTATTTATTTGACAGAGAGGGAGAGAGATCACAAGTAGGCAGAGAGGCAGGCAGAGAGAGAGAGGAGGAAGCAGGCTCTCTGCCGAGCAGAGAGCCTGATGTGGGCCTCGATCCCAGGACCCTGAGATCATGACCTGAGCTGAAGGCAGAGGCTTTAACCCACTGAGCCACCCAGGTGCCCAATCCTTAACTTGTTCTAAGAGCTATTAATGGTATATAATAACTTATATAAACTTAGTATATGAAATGTTAGATAATAAATTTTTTAGGTATTAGACTTTTTAAATGAAAAACTGACTTATAAACTCTAAATAGCATACATTCTCATGGTAAAACATTCAGTCTAGAAAAGTAAAAAATAACAATAAGAACATTGAAAACAATGCAGTTATCTAGAGATTAATTAGGTAACACTTATGCTAACGGTTTGGTGTGTACCCCTTCTCTATTCACGTGTATAATTGTCTATGTATATAATTTTACATCAGTGAAATCCTAATGTTTTGAAAGGTGTTGTTTTTTCTGTATAATGTGTCATAGATGTTGTGTCATGACAACAAGGGTAGAATTACGTCATGATTTTTGAATGAGTGCATAATATTCCTTTTTGTAAAATCGCCATAATCTATCAAAGTCTTGTTAATAGACACTGAAATTGTTTCTAATTTTATGCTTTTACAAAAAACACCGTAGCAACATTCTTAACGTATGTTAGCACACTTGTAACATTTTCTTATTAGTTTACCTTTGTGGCCTCGTGATTGCTTTTTTTTTTTTTTAAAGATTTTATTTATTTATTTGACACACAGAGAGATCACAAGTAGGCAGAGAGGCAGGCAGAGAGAGAGGAGGAAGCAGGCCCCCTGCTGAGCAGAGAGCCCGATGTGGGCCTCGATCCCAGGACCCTGAGATCATGACCTGAGCCGAAGGCAGAGGCTTTAACCCACTGAGCCACCCAGGCGCCCTCATGATTGCTTTTTTGAAAGAATATGTTTTACATAAGGTGCCATTGATAATGTGTGAGCAGGCAGTTTTCTTGTCATCTTTGTTAATATGCTATGTGAGAAATTACATCTTATTGTTTATATTTATTTGATAATTTATAGTGATTTCTGTTAATGCATTTTTTCCTGATAAAATATATGTAACATAAAATTTACCATTTTAACTATTTATAAGTGCAGTTCAGTAGCATTTGGTACATTCACATTGTGTAACCCATCACCACCATCTTCTCCAGATTCTTTCATCTTCCCAGACTGCAACTCTGTACCCTAAATACTAATTCCTCATTCCCCCACTACCCTTGGCTCTGGCAACCATTCTGCTTTCTGTCTCTGAGTTTTGTCTGCTAATACAGTTTTTTAAAAAAATATTTATTTGACAGAGGTAGAGAAGGAGGGAGAGAGCATGAGCCAGGGAGAGGAGAGAAACAGAAGCAGACTCCTCGCTGAGCAGGAAGCCCAACTCTGGGCTCCATCCCAGGACCTGGGGATCATGACCTGAGTCAAAGGCAGACAGATGCTCAGCCGACTCAGCCACCCAAGCGTCCCTGCTAATACACTTTAAAAAATATTTTTATGCAGTAGTCAGATCTCTTTAAGATTATATTATGGTTTCTGATTTTGATACCATGCTCATAAAGACCTAGCATAGCAACATTTAATAACTTTATTTTACCTATTTCTTCTCATACTTTCATGTTTTAGCTATTTTTACTTTAATGTTTAAATTTTTGTTTTATTAGAAATACTTTGGAGTTGGGGAGTAAGGGTAGGCTTAGGTCTTTTTTTTCTTTTTAACTCCCAGTGACCAGTTTCTCCCTTATTGTTTTTTTTTTTTTGAATAATCCATTTATTACTATCCAATCATGTGAAGCTTGTACTTTGTCAAGTTCTATTTTTCCATACACTTGTTTTTCCCTACTTAAAATATATGTGTATATACTTTTCTAGACATGCGTATACATTCTGTTTGCATGGCCCTGACACACCCTCATGTGGGCTCCTCACTTGCTATGCACTCAGTGTCTAATCCAGACTACCTTTTGGATTCCACTCTGTTCCATTCCTGTTTCCATGTCCCTAGGGCTAATGATGTCTCCAATATTGATATATTAAATAGGGCTCTCTCTTTTCAGATAGTTACTATAGTTACAGATAGTTAGTTCAGATAGTTAGATAGTTACTATATATTTTTTTAAATATTTTATTTATTTATTTGACACAGAGAGAGATCATAAGCAGGCAGAGAGCCAGGCAGAGAGAGAGGAGGAAGCAGGCTCCCTGCCGAGCAGAGAGCCCGATGCGGGCCTCGATCCCAGGACCCTGAGATCATGACCTGAGCCGAAGGCAGAGGCTTTAACCTACTGAGCCACCCAGGCGCCCAGATAGTTACTATATTTTAAAAATTTGGGGCAACTGGGTGGCTCAGTTGGTTAAGTGTCTGCCTTCAGTTTGGGACATGATCCCAGGGTCCTGGTATGGGGCCCCGCATCGGGCTCCGTGTTCCCTTTCTCACTGTGTCTCTCTCTGTCAAATAAATAAATAAAATCTTTTTTAAAAAATTATTTATTCATTCTTTTTTTTTTTTTTTAAACTAGGCTGCATACCTAGCGTGGAGCCCCATGCAGGTCTTGAACTTAGAACCCTGAGATCAAGACCTAAGCAGAGATCAAGAGTCAGACGTTTAACTGACTGAGCCACCCAGGCGCCCCCAGCTAGTTACTATATTTTATTTATCTCTTCATATAGGATAGAATTACTTTGATAACTTCTACCCCCCTCAAAATTGGATTTGGATTGATTTTATAGATTAATTTGAAGATAATTTACATATTTATATTACTCTCTTATCCTTTGTAGGAGGAAGTTATAGTTTGTCTCCTGTCTTTCATTTAGAGTTTTTAATTTTCCTTCATATAAGTCATGGAAGTGTCCTTATTAGTTTGATTCCTAAGTATGTTAGTATAAGTCTTGAAGAAGAAATAAACAATTAAATAAAACTCTTAAAGACTGGATTATTCTAAAGGGAAACTGTGAGAAATCCCAGTTGCTTGGCAACCAAAGCCAGCCGAAATGACCTAGTTTATTCTTAGATAGCCTTGATTTCTTTCCAGTGCCCTTTCCATTTTGTTACTTTTGTGCAGTTTTTGTGCACTGATGTCTGATAAAATATAATAATTTTTCTTTTATTCAAAGTCCTACACCAAAGCTGAAGTCAGAATTGAAAGTACCTGTTTGCATATATAAAATGTACCCAACGTCTTTTTTTTCTGACAGCTCCAGAAAACTGATAAATTACTATTTCATTATCTGTTGTTCTCTGAATAGCAAGATAACCCAAAACATGTACATAACTTCTTTTCTAGCCTATGGACATACTTGCCAGAGGGTCAGGTGAATATCAAATATTTTTATCCTTTTATTTAAACTAAAATTACTGCTAAAAATTTAGATCATATTTTGAGGTATAGCATCTGAGAAATTTTTTTTTAAATTATAGTTATTATGGTATAGACAGGTTTTTTTTGACCTTGTGGGTGAACATTCATAAATCTGCAAAGAGATAACCATGGAAGGATTTTCCCTAAAAATGTCCTTAAAAAAATCATCAAGCTGTACACTTAAGGTCTGTACATTTCATTGTATATTCATTTCCATATCAATTTTAGAAGTGTCTTTTTCACATTATCCAGGCACATTTAAATTCTACATGCAGTATATTTGCCCTCCCCACTGCAATAAAATATTTGTTGATTTTCTAATCACACTACTGCTACTTTCTTTATTAATAGTTACTAAAACTATTCCAGAAAGTTTGTTTGTAAAACATTTAAAAATTAGAGGCACCTGGGTCACTCAGTGGGGTAAACATCTGTCTTTGGCCCAGGTCATGATCCCAGAGTCCTAGAATCGAGCCCCCCTGGTCAGAGTCCCTCCTCAGTGCGAAGTCTGCTTCTCCCTCTCCCTCTACTTCTCTCCCCAGCTTGTGTGGTCTCTCTAAAAATAAATAAAATCTTAAAAAAAAAATCTAAAACTTATCTTCCATAGTAGGAATTATGCTGCCTCATAGTTTTTAGCATTGAAGACACAGGACATGAGTCAGCTATGTGAAATAATCTCTTTATATTAAAAAAACATTTCTCAGGGCACCTGGGTGGCTCAGTCCGTTAAGCGTCCGCCTTTAGCTCAGATCATGATCCTAGAGTTCCAGGACAGAGCCTCTCCATGAGCTCCCTGCTCAGCAGGAGTCTGCTTCTCCCTCTGCCTCTGCCCCTCCCCCTGCTCCTTCTCTCTCTCTCTCTCTCTCTCTGAAATAAATGAATAAAATCTCTAAAAGAAGAAGATGATTTAAAAAAATTTCTCATTTTTTCCCCTGACTTTTCTCTTCCCTCAGTGGAGAGTATGATTCAGTTTTATTTTTTTTAAATGTTTTGCCTAATTAAAAATTGAAACTACAGAATTCTGTCTTCTTTTCAGGTATTATTTTCTCACATTTTTATTGTCAGAAACATTTCTTGCATGCCTGCTACTCAGAGACCTTTGTTACTCAGTGGTCTGTGAAGTACTAATGCAGAATATATTGAGAACTGTAGAATGATTAGGACAATGTATATCATGGCTTCTTATATTTCTCCATTATGGTATTCCAGATTCCAAAGAGGAAGAGTGAAGAAAGAGGAACTATGAGAATGAGAATAGTAATGCTAGTAGCAGTAAGCATGTATGTAGAATTGTTTAATAAAAAGGATTGGTAGAATGATCGGTGGCATAATGAAGTAAAGTCAGTGAGGTTAAGTTTACTTTTTCTTATGCAGGCTCACTTTTCTAAAGATTTAATCACCCTAACCTAAGAGAAAAAAGAACCGTTATTCCACTTAGAACCTCTCTATGATGACGTCTTCCCCTAGACTTTCTAGCTGGTAGTTTCCAGCTACAGGTGGCTAAATTTAAATACATTTAAAAATGAAAAATGTGGGAAGCCTGACTGGCTTAGTCGGAAGAGTATGTGACTCTTGATCCCAGTGTTGTGAGTTCAAGTCCATATAGGGCATAGAGATTACTAAAAACAAATAAACTTTAAGAAAGGAAAAAAAATAATTAGTACCTCCGTTGCACTTGGCACTTTTCAAGTTGCTCCCTAGCCACATGTGGCTAGTCATTATCCTATTGGACAGTGTAGATATTGAACATTTCCATCATCACAGGAAACTTTGTTGGAGTTTATCTTCCATGTCCATGCTTATCTTTTGTGTGTGTGTGTGTGTGTGTGTGTGTGTGTGTGTGTGTGTGTGTGTGAGGGAGAGAGGACAGACAGTTATAAATACTACTTTAATGTTCTTGTCTCCTAATTCTAACTTCTATATCAGTTCTAGGTCTTTTTATTTTTTAATTGATCCCCACCTCACCCTCATCTGAATCAGTTTTCAAACTTGAAAGCAGTAGAACCCTTTTTACAAATAAACTCTTACGGAGGAGCCCAGTGTAAAATAGGTGAGATGAACTGCTGTGTTTGAAGCAGGATTCAGATGCTCAGTTTTCCATAAGCATGGCTGTTTTATAAAGAGCATAGTTTTGAAAACCAGTGGTATAAAATTTTCAAATAATTATTCATATACTGTTCTCAAAGATGATAATTCTTTGGAAACTGGATGTTGGGCACTTTGTACCTTATCTGATACATAAAAATCTATATGGCCTAAAAATGCTGTTAAAAGGTATTAAAAGGGGCGCCTGGGTGGCCTTCGGCTCAGGTTGTGATCTCAGGGTCCTGGGATTGAGTCCCGCATCGGGCGCTCTGCTTGGCACAGAGCCTGCTTCCCCCTTTCCCTCTGCCTGCCTCTCTGCCTACTTGTGATCTCTCTTTCACTGTCAAATAAATAAATAAAAAATCTTAAAAAAAAAAAAAAGTATTAAAAAATAGGTGCCTGGGTGACTCAGTCCATTAACCATCTGCCTTCGGCTTAGGTCATGATCGCAGTGTCCTAGGATCAAGCCCCGCATTGGCTCCTTGCTTAGGGGGAAGCCTGCTTCTCCCTCTCCCTCTGCCCCCCACCCTCGCTTGTGCATGCTCGCTCTCTAATAAATAAATAAAATCTTTTTTTTTTTAAGATTTTCTTTTTATTTATCAGAGAGAGAGGGAGAGAGCACAAGCTGTCAGAGCAGCAGGCAGAGGCAGAGAGAGAAGCAGGCTCCCTGCTGAGCAAGGAGCCTAATGCGGGACTTGATCCCAGGACGCCGGGATCATGACCTGAGCGGAAGGCAGCTGCTTAACCGACTGAGCCACCCAGACGTCCCTAAAATCTTTTTTAAACAGTTGTATACAAGTATAAACGCAGAAGTTGTTAAACTATTAAGCATACAGAAAGTAAAAGCTAATTTTCAGAAAGATACTTGTTTTAATATTTATCATAGCATAATGTTGGAAAACTACTTGAACAACAACAAAAATAATAAAGATTAAAAGAATAGACCCGGGGTACCTGGGTGGCTCAGTCAGTTAAGGGTCTGCCTTTGGCTCAGGTCATGATCCCAGGGTCCTGGGACTGAGTCCTGCATCAGGCTCCCTGCTCAGCGGAGAACCTGCTTCTTCTTCTCCCTCTCCCCCTCCACCTGCTTGTGCTCTCCCTCCCTCCCTCTCTCTCTCAGATAAATAAATAAAATATTTTTAAAAAAGGAAAAAGAGTAGATCTTTCCAGGAGTCTGACAGAAGTGGGGCTAAGAATTGTGTCTGAGACATTTTCATATTTTCATTAAGTAAATTGTGTTCAAGTGCCACTGTTTACAGTCTTCTGTGTAGCTCCAAACAAATCATTTAACTTATCTCAGACTGTTTTCTCATCTGAAAAATGGGGATAATAGTAATACATACCTTGGGGTGCCTGGGTGGCTCAGTCAGTTAATTACCTGACTTGGGCTCAGGTCATGATCTTGGGGTCCTGGGATGGAGCCTGCATCAGGCTCCCTGCTCAGCAGGGAGTCTGCTTCTCCCTCTTTTTTCCCCCTCCCCCTGCTCCTGCTTTCTCTCTCTCTCTCTCAAATAAATAAAATAAATCTTAAAAAAATAGTATATACCTCATAAATTGTTGTGAGAATTAAAGAGATACTTGTATAGTGAGTGCTTAGAATGATGCCTGCATATAGTGCTCCATAAATGTTTAATTATAAATAAATGTTGTCTTGCTAAAAAAAGAGAAGAAGCATATCTGCCTACGTCTGCTTGTGCTCTTACATCTCATACCAGGCTGCCCTGCCGTTGAATTACCTCCTTACCCCATTCAGGCCCTCATGGACCTGGTCTTCACTCTGCTTGGACTGTCTTCACTATATTAGTCCACACTGTGTGGACTCTTTCCTGACTCTCCTTGGGCTCTGAGACTCCTGTCCAAGCTATTCTCTGGTTGTCTTTCATACCCTTCTCATATTCCTCAGGTTCTTATGTCTAGCATTGAGCCACCCCAACACATAGATACCTTTCGTACCTTGTTTGGGCTTGGGTTCCCCTTGCCAGGCAGCCCGACCACATAGATGTTCTCCTGACATTGCTCAGGCTCTGATGCTTATGCCAGGATGCCTTCCTATAGGGATACATTCCTAACCCTGTCTCAACCACTGTAGCTCCTCTCTTCTATATCTGCATCTATCAGATGCCACCCAAAGGTTTTAGAACTCAGTTGTTTAGGGAGGGAAAAAGAAGAGGCACTTCAGTGGTTTTTAAGTCATCTTTAATGTTACTTTCACATTTTTTTTCTTACTGTCATTTCAAAATTAGGAAATAAAAGGGTTCCTGGGTGGCTCAGTTGGTTGAGCATTCAACTCTTGGTTTTAGCTCTGTTCCTGATCTCGTGGTTCCTGCTCTCGTGGGTCATGGGATGGAGCCCCACATCAGCTCTGCACTCAGCATGGTGTATGCTTGGGATTCTCTCTCCTCTCCCTCTGTCCCCACCCCACCCCCATTCACACACACGCTCTGTCTTTGAAAAAATTAGGAGATAAAAATCATCTCCAAATTTTCCTCTATTCGCCATGTGGTTTTTTTTTTTTTCATTTCTCTAAGTAGATTTTAAGCACCTTTCTTAAATATTGTGTCATTGTTATAAGAAAGCAAGTCTTTTGAATCTTAACTGATTACAGATTTAGGATATGTGCGTCTAGAGAAAGTATATATGTATATTTTTATTTACCTATATTACTTCACAGTATTTTATATCAACTGATTTTTAGGATTCATGTAGTGCTTCAGTGTAACTAAAAGTTCTCATTTTGGATTGTTTTATAGAGAGCCCAAGCTGCATTGCAGGCTGTCAGTGCTGTCCAGTCGGGAAGTCTGGCCCTTCCTGGAGCTCCTACCAGTGAAGGCACAATCCTACCTGGGCAGAGCCCTGTGCTCCGAATAATTATTGAAAACCTCTTTTACCCTGTTACTCTGGAAGTTCTTCATCAGGTAAAGTGGAATAAGACTCTTAAGAAAATAGGCAAATGTGACTTCCATAACCCTTGATGTCTTATATCTTTAGTTTTTTTGGTTGTTGATTTTGTTTGGTATATTTGTTTAAATAATAATAATTTTAAAAAAACCTTCAACATCCTGTTTCCGGTAAGAAATAGTATCAATTAGAGATAAATTTTTTAAAAGACTTTGTTTATTGGAGAGAGAGAAAGAGCACAGAGGGAGAGGGAGAAACAGACTCCCCGCTGAGCAGAGAGCCCAATGTGGGACTTGATCCCAAGACCCTGAGATCATGACCTAGCCAAAGGCAGACGCTTAACCGACTGAGCCTCCCAGGCACCCTAGAGATAATTTTTTAATGGCTTCCCTTTTCTAACTAAAATACTTGATTTAAAGGGGTGCGTAAGAAATTCTTTTTTATTACCTAAGCATGAAAATGAACAAAGCATAGAAGCCTATAAAAGGTGCTGGTTAAAAAAAAAAAAAAAAAGTGCTGGTAATAGTTACTCCTAGAAAGTTAAATCAATATAGAAAACAACTAATTTATTTCTCTTGACTCCTTACATATGAGTATTTTCATTTTAAAAACTGAAGGAAAGGTATGTGATAATTCTGCATGTGTAAAATAGAAGTATCATATTAAATACTGATGGCCAACATAATTTTCATAGGCTACTCATTAATATTTCCAAACTGTTGTGATAAAAGGCACTCCACCAAATCATGGCCTACTATGAATATGTTGAATTTAAGAACTGGGAACTCACTTAATTATATAATTTTGTAGTGAATAAAACAGACTCCAGTAATTGATTAATTGAATATTATAGAGAGCAATTGAAAAGCCAGTTAGAACTTAAGCCTCCTGATATGAAGTCCAGGGTTTGTTTTATATGCTTGTTATATTTTTAACTAATACTCTATATATACACATCTTCAAAATGTAGTTATTTGGTAACCTGTATGCATGAATATTGGCATCTAGCCCAAAACCTTCAGTTAGTTTCTGTCCTCTTTTGCTACATATTGATTCCATTTCATTATACCTGTCAATCCATATATTAAAATGTTAAACACTAAAACATGCTTATTTTCATATTTTTATCTTCATGTATATTGCATAGCATGCTAATAAGTCAGTGCAGAATCATTTAACTGTTTTCCAAACCTTTGGATTTGCACTACTAAGTGAAGAATCATAGGGATGTATATGTGCACATGTATTTAAGAATTGAATTGCATTCCATCCTAGTCTCACATTTTATCAATAAGGAAACTGGGATCTTTAAAAGTTAAGGTTACTTTCCCACAGTCTTTGTACTAATTGGCAATAAAGCTCAGATACAGTTCCCATGCCATGCATGTAAATATCAAAATATACTATTTATTAGGCCTACTGTGTTCCCTATGATAGCTTTTTGCAAGCCATTTTCTAAATATATGCATTAGTGAAATGTGTCTTTGGAAGGGCTTTAACAGTGCTATCCATAGCCGCCACCCTCATTCCTTAAAAGAGTTCAGCAGTTGCTTAAGTGATTGGCTTCTTGGTTCTGGTAGATTTTCTTTTCTTGTTTATCCCAGAGTGTCATTGTACACTCTGTGATCCATCAGCAGTATTTGCTTTTATTGCTGTAACATTGAAGCTACTGCTAACTTAAACATTGTTTTACAAAAGGTGTTTTTGTCCCTGTGGCTCAACGTTGCCATCAAACAACCTTGAACTTAGCTACCATCATGTGATCCTTTCCCATCATTCCAGTTATTGTTTCCCTTGGAGCAGTAACAAACCTTGTTTCTCTCTCAAAAGATCATGGAGTCCTTCAGGGTGAAGAGGAGTGATTCTGAGAGTCTCGGTAGTAACCATTGGGGTAAGACTCTCAGCCTTTCAGTACTGCCCTCCATTTGTTAAATCCTCCTTCCCATTGCTGGTGGAATAAAACCAAAGTCCTTAGCAAGGCCCTTCAGTTTCCCACATGCAGACCTCTCCCCATCTCTTTAACTTCATTTCCTAATACCTTTTTGCTTATTTTGCCCGGGGCTTTTCTGGTCCTTTGACTGTTTCCCCTCCCCCCAGTTAATTCCTGTCTTAGTCCATTTCTATTTCTTAGGCCTGGAGCACTCTTCCCTGAGATAGTCACTTAGTTGAATCTACCTCATTCAATTTTCAGGTCAAATTTACCTCTTCAGTCTTTCTCTAATTATGTTAAGCCCTCTCCTCCGGCACTTTGTATCATTAGCCAACTAAAGTGTGGAATAGCATAATGATTAAAGGTACAAGGTCTGGAGCTGGTTTGAATCCTGGCTCTATCACTTACTGTCTCTATAACCCTGGGCAAGTAACTTACCTTCTCTGTATCTTTTTATTATTTGTATGCATTTAAAGCCCCTAGAGAAGTGTACATATTAAGGTATGTAGTAGAAAGGTACATATTAAGTGCTCAAGAAATGTTAGCTATAATTATCAGATGCTAGTAAATTGTATTGTAATAAACTGATCCTTGCTCTTATTGTCTTGCCCATGAAGATATAATTTCATAAGTAATAACATAAAATGTGATGAGTATTGTGATGGAGGAGTACATGGAAGTGTGGATTTGGTTGTTTCTGTTACAATTAATTAGTAGATTGTTTCATACTTTTTGCTGAAAAGTTGGCATTAGCTTAACTGTTCTCTAACATCTATTGAAGCTAGTGTTTTTTCTTGAGCTCATGGTGAGGGGATTGAATGACTGAGATGAGAGCAATGCTATTTCAGATGGGGAAGGCTAAGGGAGCTTTTCAATATGACATTTGAGCAGAGGCTTGAAGTAAGTGAGGGTATAAGTTATGTGTACATGTGGTAGCATAATGATCTAGTCAGAACAAGAAGTGCAGAGTCCCTTAAGTGGAAGTGTGCTTAATGTGTTGAAATTTCAGAAATGAGGCTTTGTTATTGTAGTGTAAAAAGTAGGAAAGCCTTAAATGATAGAGTCTGAGAAGGGGTTAGGATCCAGCTGATGGGAAGCTATTAGAAGATTTTGAATAGAGGAGTGAAATGATAGATTTATGTCTAACTGGAATCACTCTTGTTGCTATGTTAAGAGTGAACTGTAGGCATAAGTGGATGATCTTGGCATAGTCCAGATGAGAGATGTTGAGACCCACATGAGGATGTGGTCACAGGAAGTGATGTATTTGGAAGGATTTGCTGAGGGGTTGAGTAGATGTGGATTATGAAGAAAAAGAAGAGTAATCAAGAATGCCTTTCAGAATTTCAGTGTGAGCCTCTGGTAAAAAATATAGCAATCTTGTACTAAGATAGTGAAGACTGAATGAAGGGGCAAAAAGATTTGGGGCGAGGGTGGGAGGTGGTGTTTTGGACACGTTAAGCTTCCTATTAGGCATCCAAGTGGTAGATGTTGAATAGACAGTTGGTAAATAAGTCTGGATTGGGTGTAAGAATTCAGGGCTGGAGATGTGGTTATCATCAGCATATGGGTGGTAATTACAGCCATTGTATTAGATGGCGTCTCCTAGAGAGTATTTATAGATAAAGAAGGCATTTCTCAACTGATCCGTAATGTAAATCTAACCTGCATACTAAAAAATTTCTTTGTGCACTGAAATAGTTCAAAACAATGTTCTCATATAATTCATTACTTCCAAGTACTTTTATGGGGGACTTTTATGAATGGTTTTGAATTGCAGAGCAAAGAACAAGCAATTATTATGATATTAAAGGAAACAGTGTTAGTAATGTAAAATTCTCGTTCTTGGGGCACAGTGAGTGGCTCAGTTGGTTAAGTGTCTGCCTTCGGCTCAGGTCATGATCTCGGATTCCTGGGATCAAGCCCCACATTGTGCTCCCTGCTTAGCGGGGAGTCTGCTTCTCCTGCCTCTCTCCCTGCTCACGCTCTCATGCTCGCTCTCTCTCAAGTAAGTAAATAAAATCTTTTAAAAAATAAGAAAATAAAATAAAATTCTGGTTCTTAAGTCTTACTGTTTTGTTGGATACAAAAACTGTTGTAAACAAATTATGGCCAATATACTTTTTACAAGTGAATACAAATAAACTTTTTCAGTTTCTGGTAAGTGCTACTTTTATAAAAATCACTGTGAAGATTAATTTTACCCGACTTTGATCTTTAGTATTCCCTTTTTCCCATTTTTAAAGTCTGAAAAGATTAAAATACACAGGAGACATCGAGAGTTGGGTCTATGTGTTTATGTTTATGACTGCAAAATAAATATATTAGGGAAATAGAGTCGAAGAGTCAAGTTATTATTGTAATCAGTATTAATAAATCCATATATATTAAACTTTCCTGAATGTTAATCTTATGAGACCAAATTTATTTAAAAATTAGGATTTTGGTAATTATGAAAAGATGTTAAAAATCACACTTAAGGCATTAGCCTGGATTCCCTGATATTGGTCCTCACTTACTTTATTCAGAAGTATCAGATTGATCTTTTTAGTTCCTCTCCCAGCAAATACAATCAGGGGGACTCTAGATTAACTGTCCATGATTAGCCATTTTTTATTTTTTAATTTTTAATTAAAAATCNTTAGTTCCTCTCCCAGCAAATACAATCAGGGGGACTCTAGATTAACTGTCCATGATTAGCCAGTTCAGTCCATTTTTTACTTTTTAATTTTTAAAAAGATTTTGTTTATTTTATATGACAGAGAGATGGCAAGAGAGGGAACACAAGCCGGGGGAGTGAAAGAGAGAGAAGCAGGTTTCCCACTGAGCAGGGAGCCTGATGTGGTGCTCCATCCCAGGACTCTGGTATCATGACCTGAGCCGAAGGCAGACACTTAATGACTGAGCCACTCAGGCATCCCTAGTTCAGTCCATTTATATTCTGTTAGCACATTCAGTTAAAAATCACACAGCCAAACAGCAGTCAGTGAGGATGTACATTATGGTGGTTCAGGTTAGGTGAGAGAAAGAATGTAAACATAAATAAAATCTGAAAGTTAATTGAAAATTAACTAGGTGCTACACATAATTTAGTGTAAAATTATTCCAAATTTGAGAACAAATTATATGTCCTTGCTATTTCATTAATATTTTAAATCAAAATGTTTATTTAAAAATTTTTTTTAGATTTTATTTATTTTTTTGTCAGAGAGAGAGAGAGAGCACAAGCAGGGGAAGTGGTGGGCTGAGGGAGAAGCAGGCTCTCCATTGAGCAAGGAGCCTGATGTGGGACTCGATCCCAGGACCCTGGGATCATGACCTGAGCCAAAGGCAGATGCTTAACCCACTGAGCCACCCAGGTGTCCCAATGTTTTTGATTTTAAAAAACTGCATGTTGCCATAATTCTCCAATCGGGTCTGAGTATACTTCTTTATCAGTTAATAATAAGCATTTACTGTGTACCTATTTATATGTCAAGAATTATACTCAGTGATATAGAAATGATTAAGTCAGGTATATATCTTAAGGGAGTTCTCAGTCTAATTAAAGGAGACAGATATGTAGACAAATATATGGTACAATGTAAGTAAAACAAAATAAATATTTATATTCAAGACCAAGAAGGGAGTAATACTCTGGAAAGAGAATTAACTGTTTATATTTGGGAGAGGCAGAGAATTTTCTGGTGGCATTACTTCTTGAGCTGAGTTTTGGAAAAGATAAATGATAATATATTGGTTTAGGCACAAAGTTTTAAGAAAAGGGAACACCCACATGTGTAGGCTTAGAAGTCTGAAACCACTTGGTATATTTAGAGAACTATAGACAACTGCACATTGTTGGTGTAAATAGTGTGATATAAAAAGTATAAGGAAATGTGGTTAGAGAGGTACACCAGGGCAAAATTATATATGATATAATCTTGTACTTTAGAATACTACCTGTGGCTGCAGTAAAAAAATCTGTTACTACTCCTTTAACCAACACTCAGTTGATACACTTATAATATTTAGATTGGGGGGTGTATGCGTGTGACCATAGTATCACCAAAGGTGGAAATAAAAAAAATACAAGACCTTTTCCCAAGAATGCTTATATCTTGAAGATACAACATAAAATCTATATTCTTTGACAGTCATGTGAGAAGAAGGCAAATTTGGTATTCCTTTAAAGAAAAAAAGTATTTATTTCAGATAGAGACACCATAAGTTGGGGTGGGGGAGTGGAGAAGCAGACTCCCTGCTGAGCAGGGAGCCTGCAGCAGGGCTTGATCAGGACCCCGACATCATGACCTGAGCCAAAGGCAGACACTTAATTGACTGAGCCACCTAGGCCTCCCATTTAAAAAGGGAGGACCATTTGGCTATTAAGGGCACTCAGAGATAGTATTTGATAATAGCAGTTTGGTATTCTTTTATAAATTCTAAGAATATTATCTAGGACACACAAGTGTACTGAGGAAATGCCTGTTACAGGATCAAAATTTTCATTAAAAATACAAAAACAAGGGGCACCTGGGTGGCCCAGTCATTAAGCATCTGCCTTCGGCTCAGGTCATGATCCCCGGGTCCTCAATCGAACCCCGCATCAGGCTCCCTGCTTGGCGGGAAGCCTGCTTCTCCCTCTCCCACTCCCCCTGCTTGTGTTCCTTCTCTTGCTGTTTCTCTCTGTGTCAAATGAATAAATAAAATCTTAAAAATAAAATACAAAAACAAATTCCTTATGTTTTTCAAAATAGTTAAATGAAAGATTAAGATCCCAAAGTTATGAATATGAACATAATTAAATTATCTACATTTTTAAAGGCTTTACATAAAGAACCCTCAGACGTCTAATTTTAAATAACATTTTTTTGGTTAGCCCTTGTGGGACAAATTGGTTCCACAAATCTTGGTAAATAGTGCTATTTCCTCTAAGAAGTGTCTGACTCTGAGCTGATAATATGTTAAAGAATATTTTGCCAAAAATTAGTATTTGGACTTTAAGATGGTTTATTTTGAGGGGTTTAAAATATATATACATTTTACTATTTTAACCCCTTTTAAGTGTGTGGTTCAGTGACATTAAGTGCACTCACATGGTTTTGCAGTTATCACCAAACATCTTGTATCTACAAAAACTTTTTTATCTTCCTAAGCTGAAACCCATTAAAGAATAATTCCGCATTTCCCCTTTCTCTCAGCCCCTGGTAACTATGATTCTACTTGCTGTCTCTGAATTTGACTATTCTAGGTTACTCATGTAAGTGGAGTCATGCATAATTTTTTATTTTGTGACTGGCATATTTCACTAAAATGTCTTCAAGGTTCATCCATGTTGTAGCATATGTCAGAATGTCCTTCCTTTTATAGGCTGAATAATATTCCAATGTATATATTTACCACATTTTTGTGGGTGGACGTTTAGGTTGCTTCCATCTTTTTCCAATAAGGCTGTTGTGAACATGGGTATACAAATAGTTCTTTGAGTCCCTTCTTTCAGTTCTTTTGGGTTTATACTCAGAAATGGAATTTTTGGATCATATGGTAATTGTATTTTTTATTTCTTCGAAGAACCACCGTTCTATTTTTCATAGCAGCTACATCATTTTACTTTCCCACCAGCAGTGCACAAGGGTTCTGTTTTCTCCACATCCTCCCAACACTTGATATTTCTCATCCTTTTTCATTTTATTTTTTATTCATAACACTTTTTATGACGAAACATCATGTTATTTATTTATGGTCTATTCTTCCTCAAGGCAGAGACTCTTGTTATTCACTGCTCATTTCCCAAGGGTGAATATTGAATGAATTAATAGAGCAGCCTCTAGAGGAACATGTTGTAGTTTCTCTGACTATAAAAATCTCAAGAAATAGGTGCTGATTCTCAAGGTGAAATAGTTGATCCATAGGACTCTTCTACTTTCACTCATATGCTTTGTAACACCATATTCTCATAACACTAATTAATTCCTATTGTAGTGTCACATTTTCAGTATTGTGCCATTTATGACATACAGTAAAATAGGTTAAATACTTGAGTGCCTCTTGTTAGGCACTGTGTCAGGCACTGTTTTAAGCCATGCATGGAGGTAACTCATTTTTGTACTAACAGGTTTTTTTTTTTTAACAGTTTATTTATTTATTTGTCAGAGAAAGAGAGGGAGCGAGCACATGCAGGGGGAACGACAGGCAGAGACAGAGGGAGAAGCAGGCTCCCCGAGCAAGGAGCCTGATGTAGAACTTGATCCCAGGACTCCAGGATCATGACCTGAACCAAAGGCAGACGCTTCACCGACTGAGCCACCCAGGTGTCCTTGTACCAACAGTTTTAATAGAGGAAATTATTTTCTTTTAAAAAAGGAATTCACGGGGCACCTGGGTGGCTCAGTTGTTAAGCATCTGCCTTCAGCTCCGGTCATGATCCCAAGGTCCTGGAATAGAGCCCCACATCGGGCTTCCTGCTCCGCGGGAAGCCTGCTTCTCCCTCCCCCACTCCCTCTGCTTGTGTTCCTTCTCTCGCTGTGTCTCTCTCTGTCAAATAAATAAATAAAATCTTTAAAAAAATAATAAAAAAATAAAAATGGAATTCATTAATCAAGTTGTATTTATAAAGTTTCATTAGCCTAAATTTTTCCTTAGATTTAACCTAGTGTGAACTTTTTCCAGATATTTTCCAAGTTTGGCACAGTCTTGAAGATTATCACCTTTACAAAGAATAATCAGTTTCAAGCCTTGCTTCAGTATGCTGACCCAGTGAATGCACATTATGCCAAAATGGTAATTATGATCTTTTTTCATTTTTCATTTGTTAATCAGTCACTTCAGTGATAACCAAAGAATGCCATCATGTCTTTTCCCTTGTTGTAGTTCACCATGTGTTTTTATATTATACATAATATAAAATTTACTGTTTTTAAATGTACTGTTCCATATGCTTTTTTAAATATAAATGAATAAAGATTAACTTTCTTCATATGAAATGGTTTCAGATCATTTATCACTTCTCAGATCTTTGGGATTCATTTCTGTCATATTTGAAGTCTAGAGTGGAGCACACTATTCCTGATAAAATCTGACTAATAAAGTAGAATTATCTTTGTCGTTGTATCTTCATTTTCTTCTATTAGCCAGATTGGTTGATTTCACTGTTTTTGTAACCATATTGAATTTTGTTGAGCTCTGAATTGGTGAAGATAACGACATTTTAGGAAGTTTGCTGCTGTTGGTTTATAGTGTCTCTTCTTTTTGTTTCTCTTTCTTTTTTTTTTTTAAGTACATGAATGCTTGGCTTTTGACAAGATTTAAAATTTCATATTCGGTTTGGTTTTATTTCACCCATGTCCTACTGAGATCTATTCCTAACCCTAATTCTATCTTGTATCAGTATCTAAATTATTCCTAATTTCTCTTTAAAGATAGGGACTAAGGTTTTTAGTAGTTTTGTGTACACTGTCTGCCTCTTGGTTAGGAATGTAGACTTTGTATTTGCTGCACCCTTTGTCTATACATATTATTTTATACCATTATGATGATGTACTATCAGTAACTGTTATTATAAGTGTTTTTTTGTATAGTTGCATTTTCTTATGTGTGTTGGCTTCTGATTTCTGTTTTTTATAAATCTGAGCATTTGTGGAAGTCAAGTGGCTACAGATATCCCTTCGATAAGTTTTCATTATTGTGAAGGTGGTGTTTGCTGATCTTTGGTCTTGTATGAGAACTGACTACAAAATTTCCCTCAGCTTATTATTCACACTATTATAAAATAAATTTATAAGAGAAAAAAACAGATAGATACTTCATATGTTGTAGTTCTGACAAGTTCCATTTCTTTATTAAATTAGGCTTTATTCCAAAGGCTTTATTTCTTCTTAACCTCTATAAAGCATACTGAAAAATTAAGATGAAATATAAAATCAGATCATCCTTAAAAATTTGTTGGGACAAAAATAATTATAATGATAGCTAGTACGATGTTCAATAATGTATAATTATTTTCCCAAGCTTTATATTTCTCTTCTTTCATTTGATCTTACCACAGACAAGATAGAGATTAATAACATTGTGAAAAACTGAGAATTTCTTTTTCTCTCTTATGTTCACATAGTGAGTGACAGAGGTAAAAGTAAACACAGGTCTTTGGCTTTTAGTCCGTTGCGCTCTGCTTTATACTTGGTTGCCAGTCTGTGTCAAAGTAGAGGCTACTTGATTTATCAGTGTTGTTGTCTTGCAAAACATCAGTCCCTTTCTTACATGCTTTAGGCTCTGGATGGCCAGAATATCTATAATGCATGCTGCACTCTGCGTATTGACTTCTCCAAGCTCACCAGCCTTAATGTGAAATATAACAATGACAAAAGCAGAGACTTCACTCGTTTAGACCTTCCTACTGGTGATGGCCAGCCATCTCTTGAACCCCCTATGGCTGCTGCTTTTGGTGAGTAGTTCCATTTTGGGTCACAAAGCAAGTTTTCTGAAGTTAATACATTTATTTATTAATCCATGTATATCATCCTTTTTCTTCTTGGATTCTCTCAGGATTTCTAAAGGAAAGAAAAAATGTTGGAACAAAATGTGTCCATTAATTAAATCTTAATATTAGTAGTAGATTCTCTAAGTTGGCAAAACAAATGAGTTATCTAAAATTGAGTTAAAAATTTATTTTCTAACATTAATCTTACTTATTCCTTTATAAGCCATACAACCATTTGCTTCAAATTAATAGTCTTATATATTAACATTGCTTTGAATGTGTTTGATTTATTGATATAAGTGCTCTTGAAGAAATACTTTTCTCTTTTGAAGTAGTAGTATTTTAAAACAGAGGCCTAAATTAATGCCCTCTATGTGAACAGCATAATCCCATAAAAATCCTCTTTGAGATGAGGAGTTATTTTATTTTGTTTGGTTTTTTAAGTATCAGAACTCCTGTCTTTACCTTAAATTTGTGTGAAGTTGCATTTTTTCATTCATAAAAATACAGCCTTCTGAATTGTCTGTGCAAATATTGCTTTGAAGAGCTTTTTTCTTTTATTTAAAATTAGTTATCAATGGATTTATACTTTTAAAACAAAAAAAGAAGCAGTGGATGGCACAGTTATATATATCATTAGGTTAAGGTATGATACTTTTTGGTTTTGTAACCTTCAAAAGTGTGGTTTATTATCTAGATAAGTGTTAAATTTTATTACCCATTGTGATTGGTTTCCCTTTCCCAGATGACCCATGAAATACTGCTTATTGAGACCTTAAGTGGTATTTAGTCCATCTTTATTTTACAGGTGAGAAAAATGAATCCTTAGCCAAATGTCCAGCACTTTCTGGAAAGTAGTTTGTAACTTTATTTTCAAGTAAAAGCTTTTTGTTATTTATAACTGGAAAAGCTAAGTGTGTTGTAGTTCATGTTCCAACATTGTTAAAGTTTTTGTTTTAGTCTAACCAGATTTTTGTGTTGTATTGGTTACCAGCCTCTACTTAGCATGTCCAGTTTGGCAGACCCCAAAGGTCTTTGTAATCATAGTTTCAGGAATACATGGTAGAAATTGAGGCTGTCAGTCAAGTTTACCAAAACTTGGCTATAAAGTACAGAATTGCATTTATTCCAATAATTGAATATATACTGTTGATGTAAGTAATATCCTACATTGTGGGAGGAGGACATTTTCAAAATACAATCAAGAATTTTGGTTTCTGAATATAAAATATCAGAATATTATCATCCTTTTTTATTGTTCTAATAAATCTCAATGCAAAGTAATGTCTCTATCTTAAGATAACTAATTCAACAGAGAATAATAACATTTTTTGAGTATTATCTGAATGTTTACTCTGCTTCTCACTAATATTTGACCTGGTTGACTATTCCTTCTTTTTTCCTTTTGGCTTCTGCAGTACCATTCTCCTGACCTTTTCCTACCTCACTATCTGTTCTTTTTTTTCTTTCTTTTTTTTTTAAGGTTCTTTACGGTTCCTAGGGTTAAGTCATAAGCACTCTGTTTTTAGTGACATACATTATACCGTTAGAAGAGCTTCTAAAATATGCAAATATATTTCTTAACACCCATGTAGTTATCACCCAGGTTAAGAAATATATATTTATATATCCTGAAGACACATTCTTTGTAGCCCTTTCATGGATTATGTTCCCTCCCTCCCTGCCCCAAGACGATCAGTCTCAAATTTGATGGTAATCATTCTTTTGCTTTTCTGCTTTTTTCTTGTGTGTGTCTTTCTTACCATGCATTATGCAGCCCTAAGTGCTAATTTAAACATTTTTTCCTCCTTTATTTAGAATTTTATGTAAATGGCATCATGCTCTTCATCTTCTTTTGTGACTTGTGATTCATCCATATTTATATATGTATATATGTGGCTATTGCTTATTCATTCTCCGTACTGTCAAATGGGTATAGATACCCATTGTATGAATATACCACAGTTTGTTTATCCACTCCTCTGTTGATAGACGTTTGGGTTGTTTTAGCTTGAGGCTGTTATGGACAATGCTGCTATGAGATTTTCCTGATCACCCATGAGGTTGAACATATTTTTATTTACTGGCCATTCTCCTTTACTCTTAAACTTTGTTGCCATTTTTTGTGTGTGTGTTTGGCTTCTTGTTTTTTTCTTGTTTTCTTTTTGTGGGAATTTTTTAATATATATCCTACCTACCAGTCCTTTGTTGGTTCTATGTGTTGCAAATAGTTTCTTCCATTTTTGGCATATTGGTTTATTCTTGTCATGGTATTTTTATTTAGTCAAATTTATTTGCCATGTTCTTTATATTTGTGTTTTTTTATGTCTTGTTTAAGAAATCCTTTGTTACCAACTGTAAGAAACTCCTGATCATAGGAAACAAACTGAGGGATGCTGGAGGGGTGGGAGTGGAGGAATGGGGTAACTGGCTGATGGTCATTAAAGAGGGCATGTGATGTAATGAGCACTGAGTGTTACATAAGACTGATGAATCACTGATCTCTACCTCTGAAACCAATAATACATTACCTGTTAATTAAAAAAAATTTTTTTTAAAGTTGAAGTTAGTATGTTAGGACCAAGAAAGGTTATAAAGAGGGATAGACACCTACCTATTATTTAATATGCCAAATCACTGCTGAATTCAGAGAAAGGTCTATACTTTAAACAAAATCATTAGCTGTTAGCATAGGCCATTGAGCTACAAAGCCAAGGAAAGTGTATTCTTTAGTTTAGAAGCCAGAGTCTAGTACCGCAGCTTGAAAGGGGTTGGGAAGCTCTTAAAAATTACTAAGGAACTCACTTTTGCAGGTGACCTGAAAAAAAAATGTGTTTTTTTTCCCCCCCAAAAGGATCTAGGCCTGCGTTTAGTAGCCTTAAAAACTGTGTTTGGAACTGAATTAATGAATTCAAGTCAAGACTGAATGAATATTTCAGTGACTAAAACCAACTTTTTTAAATAATTATTTTCTTTGTTCAGTAGACACAAATTAGTGAATTGTAGCTTCATCATTTAACTAGCTGTGTGACTTTGAGCAAGTTGTGGAACCTCTGTGTATCCCAGTTTCTACATTAGTAAAATGCTGGTAATAAAGAAATGTATCTCCTGGGGCACTTGGGTGGCTTAGTCGGTTAAGCAGTCTACCTTTCGACTCAGGTCGTGATCCCAGGGTTCTGGGATCAAGCCCTGTGTAGGGCTCCCTGCTTACCAGGGAGCCTGCTTCTCTGTCTACCTGCTGCTCCCCCTGTTTGTGCTCTCTCTCTCTCTCTAGTGCTCTTTCTCTCTCAAATAAACAAAATCTTAAAAATATGTATGTATCTCCAAAAAAAAGAAGAAAAAGAAATCCTTTGTTACCCTGACATCATAAAGATATATACTCATATTCTTAAGTTTATAGTATTTTAGTACTGTTTTGAAATAATTTAAGTTCCAAGAATAGTACAAAGAATTTCCTTATAACCAGAATTATCCAGACTTCACAGTTCACATCATTTGACATTTACTTCATCATCTCTCTGATTATATTGAGGGGGTGGGTAGTTGTTTTTTCTTTTTCCCCCTGAATACTGGAGAGTAGGTTGCAGGCATGATGCCTCTCTATGAAAACTCAGTGTGTATTTTCTAAGAACAAGGACATTCTTACCTAAACACATTTCAGTTAATTAAAATCAGGAAATTAAGTTCATACACTACCATTATCTAATCCATAGACCTTTTAAAATTTTCACGTATTGCAGAAATAATGTTCTTTATAAGAGAATTTTTTCTGGTAAAGATCCAAACCAGTATCAGGCTAATTTATTTGACATGTCTCTTTCGAGTCCTTTAATTTGGAACATTTCCTCATTCTTTGTCCTTTGTGATCTTTGCATTTGTGAAGATTTCAGGTTAGGTATTTCATAGAATGTCTCTCAGTATGAGTGTTTGGTTTGAAACAGTGTTGCCTTTTTGTCAGTTGATTAAATCCAGGAGACACATGATGTCAATTTATCCAGTTCTTGGTGATACTAACTTTGATCACTTATTAAGTTGGTTTCTGCCAAGTTTCTTCCTAGTAAAATTACTGTTTTTCTTTGTAATTAATTTGTAGGGTGATACATTGAGACTATGTAAATACTGTTCTTCAACACTTTTCACTCTAATTTTACCATCCATTGCAAAAATTTTTTGTTACTGTGATGGCTGCCTTACTGGAGATTTGTTAATTCTCCTTCCTTCGACATTTATTAGCTGGGATTTTATTATAAAGGATTTTTTTCTTTTCACTTCTTCCTCTCTCCCTTCCTTCTTTACCTCCTTCCTTCCTTCCTTCCTCCCTCCATTATGAATGAATTTGATACATAACATTGTGTGAATTTAAGGTGAATAACAAGTTACGTTGATACATTATATATTGTAATGATTTGGGATGTAGTGATGTATATTATATCACATAATTATAGTATAATAATGTCTATATTCATTGTACTGTGCATTAGGTCTATATGGCTTTTTTAATACTTATTTGTTTTTCATGTCAGTATGGTCTTAGAGGTTTTTATTTTATTCTATAGGTTTTGTACTATTACTTTTCATTTTGTGTTCAACCTTCCCAGGTTTGACCAGTAGGAGCCCTTTCATGCTAGCTTTTGTGGCCCTTTGACATATCCCTATTATCATTTGAACACTTTCTTGCTGAAGATAGTTCAGATCTTCTTTACCTTCCCTGTCTTAGTGCTGCAGTTGGCTACTTCAGTGAGTCCCAGTTCCATTTAGTGGGAAATGGTATTTTGAAATCAATATTCAGGCATTAGATGTGCTCATTGGTAATAGGAGCATCATTGCTTCTAGGCATTTTGAATGAACATTACTGGGATATGTATATATGTATACTTCATAAATATATTTCTCTGTGTATGCTTCATAAACATATGTCTCCTTGTGGTTAAAAACCCACAAGTTTTAACTAATACCTCCAGTTCGAACCCAGCACCCTTTTTATACTGTTATCTCCGTGCTTCAAGAATGAGATACCTAGTTTTTTAGTCTCACCATGTTTATCTAATTTGCTCAACCCTGTAATACACAAAAGTGGCTTCAGAGTTGTTAAACATACCAATTAATTTCAGCTGAATATTTGCTTCAGTAGTTTCCTTGGCTTTGTTCATGGGTCTGTTTATTAGTCTTTACTTTTGTCATCACCACAGGGCTTAATATCTAATAAAGTAAATCTCTTCAGCTTATCTTCACGAGTGTCTTAGCAATACTTAAGTGATCATCTTACCTATGAATTTTAGGATGAGCTTGTCACATTCTCAAAAAAAACTATTGGGGTTTCCATTGGATTACATTGACTTTATAAATCACTTGGAAGATAATTGACATCTTTACAGTAGAGTCCTCCAGTCTTTGTACATCCCTCCCATTTTTTTTGAAAGTTCATTAATATCTTTCCAGAGAATTTGGTGATTCTTCTCCATAAGTGTTTCCATACTTTGTTAGATTTATTCCTCAGAATCATACTTTTTAGATTCTAATTCTAGACCTCCTATTTATAATCTCTGTGACTTTGGGCAAATTGCTTAACTGCTCTCCACTTTTATTTCTTCATATGTGAAGTGAGCATAATAATAGTACTCAACTGTTAGGCTTGTGGTAAATATTAAATGTGCTAATGTACATAAAGAGTTTAGAATGGTGCCTGGAATAAATGCAGTGTAAGTTTCAGTGATCATTGTTATTTCGCTGTTGCTAATATAGAAATTCAGTCATGTTGTTTCTTGATTTTATATTTAGCAACCTTGATAAAATCGTATTCCTTAGTTCTTTTTCTAAGCTCTTACTTTCTTTTTCCCTACTTTAGGAAGATGCACTGAACTTCTAAAATTTATATAGAAATGGAAAAAGAAGCTATCGAGAATAGTCAAACTAATTTAAAATAATTTTTTTTAAAGGCAAGACTTAATGTAGAGCTGCAGAAATCAAGCTAGTTTGGTGGTGTAAAAAGGATAGATAATATAGTTTTACGTTAATGGAGCAGAATACAGAGTGTAGAAATAGACCCATATGTATCTAATTTGTTGATTTTTCAACAGTGTAAAATTCCATAGGGAAAGAAAATCTTTCAACAAGTTTTTGGACAGGTAGATACTCATATTGGAAAAAGTAAACATTTTTTTCCATATCCTATACCATAGTGACAAATTGACTTGAAGTGGATCTTTAGACATAATGTAAGATTTAAACCTGTACAATTTCTATAAGAAAAAATAGGAAAAAATCTTTGCAACTTGGGATAGACAAAAGTTTCTTAGAACACACACACAAAAACAAAAGGAAATAATTTATATATTGTAGTTTCACTGTTCATGATATATTCAAAGTGCTGAATAGGAAAAACCTGAAGCAAAGAATACTCTACCTAGCAAAGCTATCATTCAGAATAGAAGGAGAGATTGAGTTTCCCAAACAAAAACGAAAGGAGTTCATGGCCACTAAATCAGCCCTGCAAGAAACATTAAAGGGGTCTCTTTGAGTGGAAAGGAAAGACCAAAAATGACAGTATATAAAGGTGGGAAACACAAAAGCAGAAAAAATGAATATTTCTGTAAAAAGTGAGTCAAGGAAATCACACAAAAGGATGTACTATAATAATGTATATCTAAAACGTGGGGAGTAGAGGAGGAAAGAATGGGTTCAAACGAACAACCATCAACTTAATATATACTGCTATGGGGCGCCTGGGTGGCTCAGTTGGTTAAGTGACTGCCTTCGGCTCGGGTCATGATCCCAGAGTCCCGGGATCGAGTCCCGCATCGGGCTCCCAGCTCCATGGGGTCTGCTTCTCCCTATGACCTTCTCCCCTCTCATACTCTCTCTCACTCTCTCAAATAAATAAATAAAATCTTAAAAAAAAAAAAATATATATATATATATATATATATATATATATACACACGCACACACACTGTTATGCAGGAGAGGTCATATACAAACCTAATGGTAACAATATATCCAAAACCACTAATAAACATGCAAAACATAAAGAGAAAGAAATCCAAATATATCACTAAAGAAAATCAGCAAAACATGAAAAGAGAAAGACAAAGGATCAGAGGAAATCTTCAGAAACAGCCACAAAACAGTAATAAAATGGCAATAAACACATCTTTTTTTTTTCTTTAAGATTTTTTTTATTTATTTGACAGAGACACAGCAAGAGAGGGAACACAAGCAGGGGGAGAGGGAGAAGCAGGCTTCCCACTGAGCAGGGAGTCCGATGCGGGGCTCAATCCCAGGACTCTGGGATCATGACTTGAGCCAAAGGCAGACACTTAATGACTGAGCCACCCAGGTGCCCTGGCAGTAAACACATCTATCAATAATTACTTTGAATGTATAAATGGAGTAAATGCTCCAATCACAACAAATTGGGTGACAGAATGGATTTAAAAACAAGAGCCATCTAGGGTGCCTGGGTGGCTCAGGTGGTTAGGAGTCTGCCTTCTGCTCAGGTCATGATCCTGGGGTCCTGGGATCGAGTCCCACATCGAGCTCCCTGCTAGGGAGGGGGGCCTGCTTTTCTCTCTACCTGTCTGTCTTGTCTCTCATGAATTAATAAAATCTTTAAAAAAGTAATTTAAAAAAAAAACAAGACCCATCTATAGACTGCCTCCAGGAGACTCATTTTATACCTAAGGACACATGCAGATTGAAAGTAAGCAGGGAGCCTGCTTCTCCCTCTGCCTGCCTCCCTCTCTCTCTGTCAAATGAATAAATAAAATCTTAAAAAAAAAAAAGATACCTCCTTGCCCCCCACACATCTCAGTGGTTTACAGCAATTAACATTTATTTCTTTCACACTACTGACATTTATGCAGCTGTGAATCCGTTCTTGGAACAGCGTTTCACGTGTATTTCACGTGTATCCAGGGGTCAGGCTGAAAGTGTCACCCCATTTGAGAAGTGACATTCTTGTGGCAGAGAGTAAAATTGGAGAGCTGGTGTAAACCCATAGTGCCTCTTGAAGCTTCTGTAATGTCATATCTGTGTACTCATGTGATTAAGTGCAGTGGGAATTGCATAAAAATGTGTGGCATGGGGGCGCCCGGGTGGCTCATTCTAAGATTAGGCATCCAGCTCTTGATTTTAACTTAGGTCATGATCTCAGGGTGGTGAGATCAAGCTCCTCATCAGCTCCACGCTGCGGGTGGAGCCTGCTTAGGAGTCTCTCTCCCTCTCTCTTTCTCTTTAAAAAAAAGTGTGGTACTTCAAGTCACAGTACTAGCCAGAGTATGTATTATGGAAGGGACTAGTAAATACTTGTCAATAGTAATACAGTCTGCTGTATCTCTCATGTTTAACTTTCTGGCATAAATTTTCGTAATTACTCGTATCCATATTGAAGCTTCTTTGTGAAGTCTTCTGTTTTGCCTTAAATATAGTTATTTCTGTTTTAAAAATGAATCATTTTATCTGTTATCTTGAACGTACTTGCATGTAAGTTTATCAAGGACAGATTCTTGTCTGCTTTGTTCAGTGCTTCCTCAGCACTAGAAAAATGCTTGATTCACAGTGTGCTTCCAGTAAATGTTATGTTTCCCTTCTTATTTCATCACTTCTTCTGTCACCTCATTTTTTCTATCTTCATTCCTTGTCAATTCTCCTTGCTATTTCTATCCCTGAAGTCTCTTAATGACTATCTATGTCCTTTAATTATTTTAATAAATCATAACTACGCATTTAAGGAATTCTGTTAACTCTTTTAATGAAGAGAATAAACTTTTTGAGCTTTTAGCCCCTTTGGAGAATATAGTCCACATATTTCTTCCATAAAATGCTCATCACCCTCTCATTAAAAAGAACAACCCTCCCCTTGACTCTTAAAATCTGACTTCTTACTATTGCTCTAAAATTTCTTTACTTTTTACATTTCTCGTTCTCTTTGACTTCTTTTCAGCCCCTACCCCCTTAAACAGTACTCCTCTAGATCCTGAGGGTTGTAATTCACTGTTCTGTTTTTTCTTTCTGAGGCTGTTCTCTTTTTCTTACAATGTTTTTCCTTCCTCTACCACTTAAGTGTACTAATACTCCCAGGTTCTATTTTTAACTCTCTCCATTTTTTGTCTTCTGTTGTATGTGTGTATTTGTTTCTTAGGGTGCGTGCACCAGTGGGAGGGGGGAGAAGGGAGGAAGAGCAGAGGGAGAGGGCAAGAGAGAATCTTACGTAGCCTCCATCCAGCGTGTAGGGGTGGATCTCAGGACCCTGAGATCTTGACCTGAGCTGAAATCATGAGTCAGACCCTTAACTGACTGAGCCACCCAGGCGCCCCATCCTCTGTCATTTTTAGTGGAACTCCCTTTCATATGGTTTTCACATTTATTTCTACATAGATGATTTACAGATCTGTGTCTTAACACTAGTTAATTTCTGAGTTTGCCTTAATTCCACTTGTGTCTTGCCATCACCTCAGCCTTGACATGTCCAAAACCAAATTGTTTCCTCCTAGTATTGAACCCTCCTGTTGGCACTGACTCCTGTTTTTGTTGCTGGTGCATAGTCACCAGGCTTCTGAAAGGAAAGGGAAGGATACCAGCATTTGTTTAGCATCTGGGTCACACTAAGCACTGTGCTTTTCAATTACATAATGTCTAGCTCAGGTTTTACCTCCTGAGAAACCTCCAGACAATCTCAGTGGATCCTCTGTGATCCCTTCTTAGACCACTTACAGTACATTTATGTTTAAACCACTAGATCCTCAGTATATGAATCTCCGATAATTCATACGTTTAGTTTATAAGTCTTTCAAAAACAAGGATTTTTATTTCACATTTCTTTTCATCAAAACAGTACTCTCTAGGTACAGTACATTTTAATAAGTATTTGACAGTTTTCACAGAGAAACTGTGCTCTCAATAAGGGCATGAATCTCAACCTCAGTAACAAAACTAAATAAATGAAAATGAAATAACTAATAACACAAAACTAAGTAACAGCTAATCTGGACTCTTGAACCTTGCACCCAGTTGAAAGGGGTTAGCCTCCAGAACGGGCAGAGGCTCTTTACTTATACATTAAGGAGCACCTGTTGAACAAATCTTAACTCCATATCCATATCTCTTTACGAATAATATACTATCATAAAGTATTTTTATATTGCTTTGATAACCATATTTATAGACGTAGAATTATTTACTTTAGCTTCTCTTCCCCATTAGGTGCGCCAGGTATAATTTCTTCACCCTATGCAGGGGCTGCTGGATTTGCCCCAGCCATTGGATTTCATCAAGCTACAGGTGATTTTTTTAAAGTTGAATTTGAAACGGTTTTGTAGTCATCCGTATGTTCTAGGAACTTATCAAGATGAAAAATAGCATCATATTTGAAGGATTTACAATAAAAGCATTATGTATATCAACCATAGAAGTGGCTCATTGTATGATGCTCAGCTTCCTTGTCCTTACGAATAATTCCCTGTGGTTCCATTTTCAATCCCCAAGTTCCAGTATATGTTCTGCATCATTTATACTGTTGGTACAGATTACTATAGGTTGACTGTATTAAGTAACCTCACATTTGCCTTTTAGATTCATGTATAAAATGCTTCTGTCTTTGCTGATAAGCTTATCAATTACATGTTGGATAGATCTGTATCTTACTTACATTTGTATTCTTAATGCCTTTGATGGCATTCAGTACATTCTATGCAGTCAGTAAATACTTCAATTATTTTTTTAAAAGATTTTATTCATTTATTTGAGAGAGGGAGAGCGAAAGAGCATGACCGGGAGGGAGGAGGCAGAGGGAGAAGCAGACTCCACACTGAGCAGGGAGCACGACGCAGGGCTCAATCCCAGGACCCCGAGACCATGACCTGAGCCAAAGGCAGATACCCAAAAGACTGAGCCACCTAGGCGCCCCAGTAAATATGCAAATTAATAAATATTTACTATACAACATATTTGTAAATCCTTTCTTACGTCACTGATGGGTTCAGAGGATTGCCATAGAGAGTATAACTTGCTGCTTATTTTAGGCGATATATATTTTTTAGCTAATAGAGATAATCAAGAGAAAATTACTTTATAGTTTTCTCTCCAGTGCCTAAAGAAAACATTGAGGTTGGTGATTAAAAGAGTGATATAGTGTTAATCCTGGTGTTCATATTGCATTTCCAGTTTCCAGCTGATTAATGAGTATAATTCTATTTTAAATTGTAACATAGCTGCTTTTTGTACTAATCTTTATATTTCCATCCCTCCAATTTTGGGAATTTTAAGTACTCTCTCTTTGATGGAGAGGATGACATTTGACTAAAAGGGAAAGAGTAATAAGGTTGACATTTAAGTTTTACGTTTTGGGTGGTTTTAAGACATCTTACTGTGTATATAATTAAATGAATATTCTACCTATTCCATTAAAATGAAGGCATCCTACATTATTTTTATTTATTCGAAGCTCCCCAAAGTTTAATTAATAAACATTTGAAAGTAGTGATATAAGGTTTCCTTCATTCTAGATAGTTCTTTTTGACACATACTAGGTGTAAATCACTATAGATGTTAAGAAGGAAAAAAATGCATAAAGGGGACTCCTGAGTTGCTAATACTTAAGCTTTAGTAGGGGGATAGATACACAGAACATATGGACATATATACGTATGTATTACACACCCTGTGGTGTAGCCGAGTTGTACTGTTGGATATATAATAAACCTACAGAAATTATTCAGAAGTTGCAGAGTTGGATTGGAGGGGCATGGGAAGAGGCCATGTGAAAAACCATTGAATATAGATTTTATGGAGAAGTATCCAGCCTGAGAAAGTGGTCTGCAGAGTTTTAAAACTCAGCAGGACAATGGTAGTAATGACCTTATTAGATTGTCAAGCAGAATAGTCTGAATGTGAACTATATTGCAGCTTAATTATGTGATTTGTGGCAAAGTGGGCAGACCCTATAATAAGGAATTTTGAGCTGAAAGAGAATAAATATCATTAAGGAACTGGTTCATTTTACATAAACTAGAGATTTTTACCTTAGTTAAGCTGAGAACACAAATAGTGGGACCTTCTGAAAAAGTGTGCTATTTTAAGCATAGTGTGTAGTGTCAGTATTCCAGTATTATACTTGAAATAATTCTGGACTATCTAAGGCAATAGAAACTTCTGAAAATTCTTGCTACAGAAGAATATTGAACTGTATAAATCAATTGTTGGTGGTTATAATATTCATATAGCATGTTATAAGGTTACAAAGTGCTTTTCTTATATAGAATCTTATGTATTCTGCATGCCTGTTTTAGGTATACAATTCAGTAATTTTTAGTAAATTTACAGAGTTGTGCTGCTATTGCCATAGTCCACTTGCAGAACATATAATACTTCTAGTCAAAAATATGACTTCTGCTGAAGGGCTTTTTTTTTTAGGGGCATCTGGGTGGCTCAGATGGTTAAGCATCTGCCTTTGGCTCAGGTCATGATCTCAGGGTCCTGGGATCGAGCCCCGTATCGGGCTCCCAGCTCAGTGGGGAGTCTGCTTCTCCCTCTCCCTCTGCTTGTTCCCTCTCTCTCCAATGAATAAATAAAATATTTAAAGATATATATACTGAGGATATATATATATCCTGACACTGAGGATATATATATATATATATATGGTAGAAACCAAATGAAAAATTACATCTACCTTATAGGGATGTGCTAGAATATACATCTTTTAAGAAAAGGAATACTTGGGACACCTGAGTGGCTCAGTCGTTAAGTGTCTGCCTTCAGCTCGGGTCATGATCCCAGGGTCCTGGGGTCGAGCCCTCCATCGGGTTCCCTGCTTGGTGGGAAGCCTGCTTCTCCCTCTCCCACTGACCCTGCTTGTGTTCCCTCTGTAGCTGTGTTTCTCTCTGTCAGGTAAAATCTTTAAAAAAAAAGAAAGAAAGAAAGGAAAGTACTTACTGTTGATATACCCTCCAAAAGCCTCATGGCTTTTAGACTAGTGAATTCTGTTGCTCTGCAAAACATTGTGTTACAGATTAGTACAGAGTATGATGATGTCAAAGAATAAGGAACTTGACTCCTAGACTCTGTCGGGCAAGAAACTGGCCTTTGATATCCTTATGGTAGCTTTGACGCATTTTCTTATATATTTTTTTTCTAATATATTTTTGTTTTCATCTTCATTTTTTTACTGAAGATATATCCAGTGTTATAATTCCCCAGATAACCAATATATGAAATGCTTTTGATGTTTTCAAAAGGATTGTCAGTCCCAGCTGTTCCTGGCGCTCTGGGCCCTCTCACAATCACCTCCTCTGCTGTAACTGGAAGGATGGCCATTCCTGGGGCTGGTGGTATACCAGGAAATTCTGTTCTGCTTGTCACCAATCTCAATCCTGATGTGAGTTGAAAAGTATTATATAATTTTAGTTTTTTAGGAGGAGGTATAGTAGTTTCTGGACTAGGGTTGTATTCAAATGAACATGTTTACATTTGTTTCAAGGATTTTTATTGAAGTTTATTATTAGTATATATAGGAAAATATAAAATCAGTGCTTTAAAGAAAGTCAGCTGCTGTTTTTACAAGTAAACTTATTTTAAGTTTTTACTTAGACACTTATATTTTGTGTTATCCTTTTCAAACAGCTTATCACACCACATGGGCTTTTTATCCTATTTGGTAAGTTCTTCTTTGCTCTTTTTGATGTCTGTGATGTGGATTAAATATATTTCATCATTCAGTAATATTTATCGATTATCTCTATGTGCCAAGTAGTGTATTTGACACTGAGGATAGAGTAGGAAATTAGACTTAGTAATTACAGTTACAATAAAGTTTTATACAAGGGGAAATAAATTTATAAAAATGGGAACATGGAGATGGGAGACCTAGCCTAGCTGAGGGAATCAGAGGTGGTGTGCCAAAAGAAATGATAGTTAAGCTGACTTGTGAAAAATGAGTATTAGCCAGGCAGAAAGAAAGGGCAAATGTCCTTTCCCAGATACTGGCAGTAGATGAGAGGGCTCCTGGAGCATGGAAGTGAAGGAAGCCCGCCCCCTGCCCAGTGGAAAGTGTAGGGGAGATAAATGTGGAATATGGGCAAAGTCATATGAAGAGCTTTGTAAACTAAATTAAAGAGCTTTAATTTTTTCCGTTTAACGGAAGAACAGTGGGAAACCATTGAATAGTTTTAAGCAGGGAAGAGGACAAAGGAAATTCAGGTTTTAAAAAGTCTCCAGACCTTCTAATAGTGTTCTTCTCTCAGTAAAAAAAAAAAAAAAAAAAAGCATATACTCCTAATTTATATGATTATTTATAAACTTTATCCATCTTTTACTGTACTCATGTACAGTATAATATGTACAAATGTAAGAGCAATAAAATAAGTAATATTCAGCATTTTAAAAGATTTTTACCGATGAAAATTCTCATTAAAAACCTTAACATTTAGTAAGAAGTATGATTTAACATGCTTCATTATTTTCAAAAATCTTTTCCATTTTGATTTAGTATTCCCGGATCTGATTCCAGGTTCACTTTATTTTAGTACTTGATCTTAATGGTTGTCATAACTAAAAAAGATAGCTCATAAAGATAAGCAATTTAAGTGGAAATGTTTCATTGTCACTCTGTCTGATTAGTTATGATACTAATATTTCAGTCTAATCCACCTATTCTTGTTGTACTTACCTAGAGAAGTTCCATTTTTTCCTCTTGTTAAATTGGTTGATGTTGAAAACGGCATTAGAATTTTTTTTAACAGATGGGGTTAAAACTCACTGGTATTCTTTATTTGGAAGTTTTATTAGGATGGAAAATTGTTCAGAATTTTGAGTGGATAATTGGTTTTTTAAAGTCTTTTTGAGATAGAATTTATAGTCCTGCAGTTCACCTGCTTTAGATATATACGTCATTGATTTTTAGTAAATTTACAGTGTACAGTCATTACCACAGTCCAGTTTTAGAACATTTCCATCACCCCACAGAGATCCTTCATACTCATTGGAGTTACTTTGGAAGTTTTTATTCATGACACATTCATGTAATTTTCAATAACAAAATTAGGTATTAATGATAAATTTTCACATGTCTCTTTAATAGCTGAAGTACATTTCTTTCTACAAGTAGCTAATTTCTTACTTGTTTAAGAAAATATCACCCTCAGCTTTCAAGTTGTGTGTGATATTTTTTAAAAGAATATCTATTTCAGACACTCGTCATTTCTGAGGACAGCACGTTTGGAATACTTGTCTTTTTGTTTTAAATTTTAGATGTACCATTCATCTCTAAGTTCAGTTGCTCTTAGGTGCTTGCCCACAAGATAACCAGCACTCCTTTGTGTGCCTTGAAGATTTTCAGTTATTCTCATCACATTACAAAGTATGCCCATGGTGCTGCTTACTTAAGGACTTACTTAAGGGTCTTATTTTTATTGGTGATACTCTCTAACATATTAACTGCAATATATTTTGGTATACTGGATTTAAAAAAGAGAGAATACTCTTATAGAAGCTTCTGCCTGTAATGTCATGTATATGTTAAAAATTAGGAAGGTGTAGTTTCTCATATTGGCTCATATATACAAATCAGTATAAATACGAGTTTTATTTCCCCCCTACACCCCAATGAATCATTTTGCTGGTCCTTTGGAATATGGGATCCACTTTGGGGAAGACAGGAATAGAAAAATTGGTTGTATTGAGGTCAGTTAGAAAGCTATTAGGATAGTCCAGGTATGAAATGATGATGGCAGCTTTGATGGTAATGAGGATGGGAAGAGGTGACAAATATAAGAGATAATTTAGGCCATAAAATCAGTGAGTACTGGTGATTGATTGGATATAAAAGTTTAAGGAAAGGGAGAAATTAAAAGATGACTCCCAGGTGTCTGAATATGTGGATAATGATAATGCTTATTAGCAGAGTTCGTGAACACTGGAAGCAGGGAGAAGAAAGAAGAGATGAAAAAGAAATGAATCTGTTTGGGACATACTAAATTTGAAGTGTTTATGGGCTATCCAAGTGAAAAGGATTGAGTAGATTAATAGATCTGAAACAGAAGAGATACAAGTTTGGGTTCATATGTGTGGAATTGCCCAGAAAATATATATAATATGAGAAAAGAAGCCTCTTTAAATGTATTCGCAAAATTAAACATTACACAGTCAGGCATTTAAATTTTTAATAAAGTTTTGTTTTGTCTTTTCAATTAGGAGTATATGGTGATGTACATCGAGTGAAGATTATGTTTAATAAGAAAGAAAATGCCTTGGTTCAGATGGCAGATGCAAGTCAAGCTCAGCTAGGTACTGACGATTAATAATAGTAATGATAATCTGCCCCTTTTGTATGTGAATTTTCCTATAAAATAAATGTATAGATAGCAGGCATAAGTATTTACTGAAGAGTACCTCTTTATGAAAATGTCTTCATTATTATTTGGACCTACTTATAGTTTAAGATGTAAAAATATCTATTACCCTTTGAAGTCTGGCGTTCATCTGTTTGAACATATTGTTGATGTTTAGAACTTTGACTCAAGGGACGCCTCCATTGTTCAGTCAGTAAAGTGTCTGCCTTTGGCTCAGGTCATGATCCCAGGATCCCAGGATCGAGTCCTGCATTGGGCTCCCTGCTCAGCGGGGAGCCCGTTTCTCCCTTTGCCTGCTGCTCCGCCTGCTTGTGCTCTCTCTCTGTCTGACAAATAAATGAACAAAATCTTTAATTAAAAAAAAAAAAGAACTTTGACTCTAGGGTTTTTCCATTAAGTATAAACTAATAAATGCAACTTGTTTTATTTAATTTTTGTTTATTTATGTGTTTTTCTTCCAAATTAAATTTTCTACAGCTATTTCATGGCTTAAAAGTTTGGGCAAACTTCATAATGATGGTGCAAGAAAATGGCATTCCATTGCCTTATTGTTCATTGTTACAGTGGCTGTTAAAAATACTACTATTTAGATTTTCTTATTTAAAAAACAAAAAATGTTCCCAAGGGGCACTTGGCTGGCTCTCTTGGTAGAACTCTTGATCTCAAGTTTGTGAGTTCAAGTCCCATGTCAGGTGCTTAAAAAAAAATTTGTTGCTTGAGATTAAATTACATTTATTCAGTAACCATTTCCTGAGCACTTGTTACATTCTGTGCACGATGGAACTGTCTAGCACTCTGCTAAGAGGATAGTTATTTTTTTTTTAACTTTTTTTTTAAGACTTTATTTATTTGTTGGACAGAGAGAGGCACAGCGAGAGGGAACACAAGCAGGGGGAGTGGGAGAGGGAGAAGTAGGTCTCCTGCTGCNCACTCTGCTAAGAGGATAGTTATTTTTTTTTTAACTTTTTTTTTAAGACTTTATTTATTTGTTGGACAGAGAGAGGCACAGCGAGAGGGAACACAAGCAGGGGGAGTGGGAGAGGGAGAAGTAGGCCTCCTGCTGCGCAGGGAGCCCGATGCGGGGCTCAATCCCAGGACCCTGGGATCATGACCTGAGCCGAAGGCAGGCGCTTAATGACTGAGCCACCCAGGTGCCCTAGAAGATAGTTATTTTTTTAAGATTGCCTCTCTTCTATTAATAGTCAAGTAAAGTTATTTAATACATTTCTGTATATAAGCGTTTTTGAATTTAAAACCGTTTTAACCCTCAGAACTGACAATATAATTTTAAATGACTAAATAAAAGGAATTCGTGATAATTTAGACAAATTTTACAGTGACTCTTAATACTCAGACTTTTCTTATTTTCTTCCTGTATGCCAGCAATGAACCACCTGAGTGGACAGAGACTTTATGGAAAAGTACTTCGCGCTACACTGTCCAAACATCAGGCAGTTCAGCTTCCTCGAGAGGGACAAGAAGACCAAGGTCTGACTAAGGATTTTAGCAATAGTCCTTTGCATCGCTTTAAAAAACCTGGCTCTAAAAACTTCCAGAATATCTTTCCACCATCAGCTACTCTGCATCTTTCCAACATTCCGTATGTATCTAATTATTTATTATTCATTTAGATGATTAATTATGTTTTGAGAGAGGTAGAAACGCTGAAATCATTAATGTAGTGGTTGTCCTAGTCACTGATTTCTTGTGACATGGTTTATTTGCCATCATGTCTTAAGGTTATATCTCTAGTCGTACACTCCAAAAGTGAAAGGTAACATTTCTTTACAAGTAGGGAATTAGCAGCTAATTATCTCTCAGTTTTAAAAGAACATAAAAATAAGTTTGTGCAGGGTGCCTGGGTGCTCAGTGGTTGGGCATCTGACTCTTGGATCAGGTCATGATCTCAGGGTCCTGGAATGGCGCCCTGCATCGGGATCCACGCTCAGTGGGGAGTCTATTTGTCTCCCTCTCTCTGCCCCTCTCTCAGCTTGCACTCTCTCTGAAATAAATAAATAAATAAATAAATCTTTTTTAAAGAAAAGTTTGTGCAGAAATATTCCATTGGTACATACTTGTTCATCTCTTTGTATAGAATTAAAGGATTAAGCAACATAGCAAAATCAAATACTTTGTGTCTAAAAAATAGGGGGAAAATGAATTTTCTAGTATTTACAATTTGCAAAGCTATATATATGAAAAAAATGTTTAAAAGCTGTATGTATGTTAATTACTTAAAAGCTAAAAATTACTTTATTGTGACCACTCTGTGTTAAGCAGTGTTGTAGTAGACTTGTTCTATACTCATCTTCCGACTCAGGGATTGACAAACTACAGCCCACAAGCCAGATCCATCTGTTTTTATATAGCCTGTGAGCTAAAATTGATTCTTACATTTTTAAGTGGTCGGGGGAGGGGAAGCAAAGGAGTATTTTGTGATTTCATAAAACTATAAAATTCAAATTTAACCTTCCAAAAATAGTTCCATGGAAGGTAACCACACTCATTCATTTATGTAGTGTCTGGTAGCTTTTGAGCTGCAATAGCAAAACTGAATAGTTGCAACAGAGACTCTGTAACCATCAAAGCTTAAGATATTTGCTATGTGGCCCTTTATAGAAAGCATCCTGCAATCCTTGTTCTAATTCTTGAAATCCTTGACCTTTGAAGATGGCAGTTGTGTATAACTTACTCTAATACATGAAGAGGGAATGAACTTTGGAGAGGGTGAAGTAAAAGCTGTGGGATATGCTTGTATATGCCCGTGTGTGTGGAAATTGAAAGACTGAGGGAATGGAGAAGGGTAAAATTCTAGAACATTATTGAGAATGAGAATGGGGATGAATAGGAATAAAAAATAATCGTTCAAAATAATGTGGAATGCTCAGGCTGCCAGCTAGTCTCTGGTTAGGCTACCTAAAGGAATCTTGAATCTCAATTATACAATGGCTCAAACCTCATGCCAGCTAGGAAACTGGAGGAGTCACTTTTTTTTTTTTTTTTAAGATTTTATGTATTCATGAGAGATAGAAACAGAGAGAGAGAGGGAGAAGCAGGCTCCCCACTGAGCAGGGAGCCTGATGTGGGAGTCTATCCCAGGGCTTGGGGATCATGACCTGAGCCAAAGGCAGATGCTTAACCATCTGAGCCACACAGGCACCCTGGAGGAGTCACTTAAGGAAAAACTTGAGATTACATGGATCTAGAAATGTAGCAGCTCATCACTGTGGAGTCAGGTAGAGGGACAACATACTTAGTTACTGAGACAGGCTCCTATCATTGTTACCTTCTTAAATACATTATCTAAGGGCTGGTCTCAAGTTACAACATACAGAGGACATGTAGGCAGAAGAGGGAAAGGACATTCATGTTTTTTGGACCATCTACCAAGTTCTGGGCACCATGCTGGTAACCTACGTGTGTTACCTCATTTAATCTCTGTCTAATAACCTTTTTTAATGTAAAATATATATAACAAAATTTTTCATTTTAACCATTTTTGAATGTGCTGTTCAGTGTACATTCACTGTTGTGTAGCCATCACATGTGTCCCATCTGCAGATTCTTTTCATTATCCCAGCCTGAAGCTCTGTATCCATTGAACAGTAATTCTGCATTTTCTTCTATACCCCAGTCCTTGGTAACTGCTATTCTTTCTCTGTCAGTTCATGCATAGTAACCTCTGAAGTAAAGTCATTTAGTTTCATTTATCAGTGAAACTGAGAGTCTCAGGTTAAGTATCTTACTCAGAGTCATATACCAATCAATGAGAAATAGAATGTGAATGTAGATCTGTCTCCCTGCAGATCCAGTCATTGTTCTACCACGCCATCCTTACTGCCAGTCATGAGATGAAATACAGTCTTCTTAAGACATTATGGCAATTAAATCATCTCATAAGAAATTAGTGAAATAGGACAACTGCTATGTTAGAATAATTTAGTCAGTTGACCCTCGTGTGATAGGCCACTGTAATTAGTTATCTGCTGCTACATAGCAGATCACTCCAAAACTTAACAGCTTAACAAAATAGTAAATGTTTATTATCTCATACTGTTACTGTGAGTCAGGAATCCAGAAGTGGCTTAGCTGGGTGTTTTTGACTAAGAGTCTCTTGTAAGTTTGAAGACTTAATTGGGGCCAGAGGATCCACTTCCCAAGTAGTTAACTTACTTATGCACTTAGTTGCTGCCAGGCAGCCTCAGTTTCTTGCGACATGGTCTTCTCCATTTGGCTTGAGCGTCCCCATGAAATAGTAGCTGGTTTCTTTGAAAGCTAATGATTCAAGGAGGGCAGGGTGGGAATTACAATGTTTCGCATCCTTAGAAGTCAAACATGTCATTTCTGCGGTACCCTAAAGGTTAGAAAGGACATCTCTTTGTTATGGGAGAGGAGTATCTAAAGGCCTAAATACTAGGAGGCAGTAGTAATAGGGGGCCATCTTTGAGCCAGCCCCCATATACATGTATTCAGAATTACCCTAAAAGCCATTGAAAATGTAGAACTCTGGTGGTCGATAGCCAACAAGTCAGAACTGGGAAATAACTTTGGTGATATTAGAAGTAGCTTTGGAAATACTTGAGTTAATTACTGAAGTCAGTGATATGGGTAATTGTCCCTTTAAAAGAAATATAGATAGATTTTTCTTGTTCTTTATATATCTGCTTATATCTTATGCAAAAGATCTGAGACCAAATTACATTGCTGAGAACTTGTATGTGTCAACCTTGAACATCTTTCAGGGCACTTCCAAATCGTGTCTTCATTGTTTGGCTGTATTGTCTTTGAAATGTGAGATACTGTGGAGATTTGACAGTTCCAACAGTTAATCTTTGGTCCATATGAGAATTGGGGCTAAGATAGTTGACACTCTCTGTGATGTTTCCACAGCCCTTCTGTTACAGTGGATGATCTGAAGAACCTTTTCACAGAAGCGGGATGTTCAGTGAAGGCTTTTAAATTCTTTCAGTAAGTCAGTGCTTTCAAGAAATACATTAACATTATTTAATGTGGTATGCAAATTTTTTAAGTAGTTTAATGAAGTCTTTAGAGGGTTGGGAAGAATTGTAGGCAAAACTAATTCTGTATACTTTTTATTTCTTATATTATTTTCAGGAAAGATCGCAAAATGGCACTCATTCAGTTGGGATCTGTGGAAGAAGCAATCCAGGCCCTCATTGAGCTTCATAATCATGACCTTGGAGAAAATCACCACCTCAGAGTTTCCTTCTCAAAATCTACAATCTAATTTTTCTGTGAATTTTTCTCCTAAGACTGGACCATAATTTCAGTAAAACCTTCAGACATAGACTGAAGCAGCTCAAGACCAATTCTGCCTCTTTCACAAAAGTAACTCTGGTTTGATATTCAAGTATATTCAGAAAATCAAGGGATATTCTTTTTTTTTTCTTCATTTTTCCCCGCCCTTGTCAGTATGTGATCAAAGGTTTGTTTTTCCTTTGTACCATAGTTTCTATGAAAATAACCTTCAGGAAAAGAATTTTTTTCAATAATTTAATTCCCTATATTAAGTTGGATTTCAAGAGGACAGACTTTCTTTTAGTTTGGGTCCAGATCAGCCTTATACAACATTTCTAAAATCCTTTGTACTTTGGAAAAATTTAAACTTACAGACTTTTAAAATTACTTACAACCAGGTTTTTAACTTTATGATTCAGAAGTTCAACCCCTATAGGAAATTATGTTCACTTATAAATTGTATTAATTATTTGGCATATATTGATAGGTATACATAAACAAATTGGGTTGTATTGGAAGAAAATTTATAAACTTGCATGTTTTCCTTCAATGATTTCTTTTTTTCACTGCAAGACACTCCTTGGAATAATACGTATCTTTAATTTTTTAAGACTGTTTGGAGAAATAAAGAGTTTCAGTTGTCCCCAAGGAAATGAAATAGAATCCAAGATCTATTAAGGTGTCAAAATAATTACTGTTTTACTAGGAAAAATCATGGTTTAAATTTCAAAATGACACTATTTGCTGAGTAGTATGATCTTGGAAAATTTAAAAAGAAAATAATCCTACTTATAAACTACTTTTTTATAATTGTTTTCAGAAAAACAAGTTTACAGTCTTAAGGAAAATATTCAGGTCTATCATATGGTTTGACAGATTTTTTAAAAGTTATTTTTGGTAAGGTCTTATTTTAGAAAAAAATTAATCTCAAGGGTTTTTGTACCACTATAATCGCTAATACTTACTCAGAATTACTGTGTATTTACTTAATTTCTTATTATGTGCCTTATTATGTGCTTATGATACAATAGGTTAGAATTTTATCTAAATATCTTGAAAGCTATATTGTGGGCTTGGTGAGCATTTTGTTTTTTCTTTCCTTGTTTTGGTAAGGATTTTAAAGTTTTTTCATTGCAATTTTAAGTGGTTTTCAATAAGTAATAGTTTTTATTCAAATTTTTGGTGCTTTGGTGCAGAGATGGGGTAGGGCAGGGTGAATGGTTTGGGGAATAACTCAGTGCACACCTGTAGGCCTCTTCACATTGCGACCAATAGTGGTCGTGCAGTCATTGACAGAGCATACCAGTTTGGGACTATAAAATGCAATCTCAATTTCTGGATCTTGTCTAACCTTTATCACTCATTAGAATTTGTCTCAGGATTACTTGGTTTTTCTCAGTACTCAAGTGAGATGCTTTTCTTTGTTAATATAACTTCATTACTGAGTGCTCACATACATGGAGTATGACGTACTATGACATTTTTCCTACTTTGTCCCTTTCTGTGGTTGAGTGTAAGAATACGTTTTAATGTTGCTTCAGTGATCCTACAATGTAAAATTATTTCTTTTTAATGAGAAACTTTACATTCATTATTTTTTTCAGTGCTTGATTGAATTTTTTTAAAAAACAGAATTTGTCAAAGGGGTCATTTTTGTCCATCCCTTTTATAGTTTTCAGATCCTCAGAGTAGCTCATCTCACCTTTAAAAATTTCAATTTCTTTGCTATATTCCAAACATTAGTTTGAATGTTGGAAGATTATTACAAAAAATGGAGACTACAGGAAATACTATAGGTTATTAAAAAGCAGAATTCACTCAACACTGAGCAATAGGTAGTTGGTAGTTAGAATAGGAAGGAGGACACTAAATTGAAACCTTTCAGATGAATCCATTTTAGCATTGAATAGATAGGTATAATCATTTATATAGTTTTTTTTGTTTTTGTTTTTGTTTTTTGCTTAATGTGTTTTTACTAAAACACTTGAGTAAGGGGGGAGGAAAAAAACAAAAAATTTTTGAGAAATCTCCAAAAATTTGCCTCTTTTTTCTTAGCATACAGGCACTATTATAATTGTAAGTGACACATTAAATTGGATTATTTTGTTTGCTTTGAGTTAGGAATTACTGTGTGATTTAATTCATGATTCTCATAACATTCAGTGTCAGTGTAGCAGACGGGAGATCATAATGGCATTGAATGTAATTTTGAAGTAGGGAATGGCCTTTAAATCTGAGAGAGAACATTTGAATCCTTTTCAGGGAGAGAGAGAGAGAGAGAGAGAGAGAGAGTGTGTGTGTGTGTGTGTGTGTGTGTGTGTGTAGATATATATACATACATGCACTCTTCTATGTTGTACATACATATGCACAGTACGTACATTTTAATTTATTGATAAAATCAAATTAAGATTTGGAAAAGAGATATTCTTATCTAAAATAGTATGCTTGAAATCATCAATTTGGGTCTGAAATTAGCTGTAGTACATGGATATCATCCATATGGGGTTATTTGCTGTTTGAATTATAGAGGTCTGCAGTATTTGTTTTGGCATAGTGTCTGTAGAAAGATTTAAAAATACCAGGGTAGTGGAAAAACTCGATCTTCATACTTTTGTTTTGGCATGCATTTATTCAATATCTTCTGAACAATGTTTATTTTCACTGTTGAGCTGTCATAGTACCCTATTTTTAAGTTTATTTACTTTAAGGAGTATTGTCTTATCACTTTTGGAAGTGTCTTGACTTTTACACAAAGTATATATATTCAGGTCTTCAAAAATAGCAGTACACATTCAGCAGTAGCAATTTATGCCAAAAAGTTTTACTTTGAAATTTTTAAATAACTTGTATAGCAGTAAAATGTGTTTTGTGTAAGATATAAATAGAAAAATGACCCATATCTTAATATCTTAATGGATAACTTACTGGAGAGTATCAGAATTCCCAATACCTCCTATAGAATGCCATAAATTCTTTAAGACTAGGTAATCAGTTATTTTTAGTAATGTTTCTGATTCTTTTGTTAAAAGTTGCAGATCTCACAATATTTAGAGACAGAATTTCTGCCTGCTTGATTCCTTATGGGAGCAATGCCTTCTTTGGCCCCACCTAGGATGATGATCATTGGTTCTACTTTAGATGATAAAAAGTTAATTCTCATTAATGTCTCTGTTCATTTTCATACAAACTTTTCAAAGTATCCATGTCGTTAGGCAGCAAAATTTATATAGTGAATATATTATCATGTCATTTCTGTTCCCACTAAATATTTTTGGATGAAAGATGACAAACTGAAAAGTATGTGTTTTCCCCCCACTGAGTCAGTTAAAAACCCTCAGTTTGCCAAACTGTCATTCTGTCTCTTTGAAAACCAATGTGTACTGCTATTTTTAAAACCAAAAAGACAGCATGACTATGCGTAAAAGCATTTTTCTTAGCCTTTCCTTTGTCTTGATCAGTTGTTAATAAAAATAAAACTGCCAGACTTAAAATAGTCTACTATTATGCTAAAAGAAATACAGTTTAGATTGCACAAAAGTTTTCCTTTAAAGAAAATAGAACTCAGCTGTCCTTCAAAAGAGCTGTGTTGTTATCTATAAGACTATTTGCAGTCTTTTTTCACAGCTAATTCTAACAGTTAGTTATGAATGGTTTAAAAAGTAGAAAATTACTAAAAAGTTTGGGGGGTTTTATAGAGGGAGGAAAACAAAACAGGACCAAAGTTTATGTGCCTTCTTCAGTAGTCTTAATTGACCTTTTCTTCCTATTTGAGACTAAGGTAGTATCAGTATTCTGGTTTTCAGGAAATACGTACTATATAGTTTTAAAAGAATGTTATCCCATGGACTATTCATACAAGCAAAGAATTGTAACTGTATAAATGAAGTCTCAGTTACACTTTTGCCTTTATCACATAATATTCATTCTATAGCATTGTGCAGGTCCAAGAATGAGCTGCTCTACATCTTTGTGGTAGTCATTTTAGTTTTTGTAACCTGAGGCATATGTTCCAGAGAACAGGGATATCTGTCTGGTCCAGTGACCTTGGTGATAATAGTCATGATTGAAAGCTGCTTATAGCAAGCTTAAGTCAGCACTGTAAACAGATTTTGTTGTTGTGTTATTTTCAGTTTTTGAATCTATGTGGTAGTTGTATTAACAAATATTTAAATAGATATTTTTGATGTCTTTTAAAAAACAAACATGTTCTGGCCTTTTTCCCCCTTACTATTGTTAACCAGATCTTTTAAAAATTCATCCCACATCCAGAAAGTACTAATTATAGATTGCTGACCAAGCAAAGTTTTCATCAAGATGTCACCTCATTGCTCTGACCAAAGAAGACTTAAGTGTTCTGGTTTTAACTCCTCTCATTAAGCATTTTTTCCCAAGCTCCTTTCTGAAAGAAGACCCAGTGCAAAAGCGGCCTTTACTTTCTATTTCCGGTTGGTGAATAGACTACTTAGAGAAAATAGGAGTATAAATGGGAACAGAATGGATTAGGATGACAAAGGTTTGATGGGCATTTTCAGTACTGTATTTAAGAAAAACAAAAATAGCACAGCTAGGAGCCTCTGACATTGTCTTGTGTTTTATGTGGTCTGTTCATAAAATTCCCTTTTTCAGTTTATAAGAGTGTTCATCTAAAAGAAGAAAATGCTGTAAATATTTGTAACAACATTTTTTTTTAACCAGGCCAAAAAAGAAAAAAAAAAAAGGTTTTTGGGAACAAGTTAACATATAAAGTGGTTTTATATAAAACATCAATTGTCTTGTATATTTTGATAAGCAGCAGTACCAGCTTTCATTTGTAACACAGTTTGTGGTGTTGGAAGAAAAGGATTCTGTGATTGTTTAAGTGAATTATGTTGTAAAGAGAAGATAAAATATTAAAAAACATATTTTCTAAATGCGTAGTGCATGGTTAATTCAAGCTTCTGTACTCTACAGTATATTCCATTTCTATTCAGTTTGTATATTTGCTGACTATTACTTGATAATCTCTAATCTCTTTTCCTAACAAGTATAGCATTGTAGCATGCCTTTTAATAAATGTCATGACATCTGTACTCTCTTAAAATTTTCTGTGTTCTTGTGTCTGTACTTTGGGTTTCCTATTGTCTTACCTGTAATTCTAATGATGTCATACTTTCTTTTCTTTTTCATAGCCATCCATCTAAACTTGTCATAGTTAGAGGGAATAGCAAGCATGTATTCATACTTTAAAAACTGATAAAGCCCTAAGTCTGCTAACTCCCTCTTTTAATTAAGGAGTGATTTTATTTTGAGAAGCAAAGTGCTTTTCTAATCGTCCTGCAGTGCACCTTCTTCTATGGCCCTTCTCCCTTTAATACAAGTACACGTTGATACACTGTGTGAATTCTTTCTCTCCCTTTCTGTGTATCTGTCTCTACCCACTCCCCATACACACACTCTTCCTGTAAATGCAATTGCCAAACAAGAGTTGGAACACTTTTTCCAGTTCAGTTTTTAGCTTCCCTATGGGATTAGTATACATAGATTTGAAACATGAGGTGTGATCTCAGACCAGGTTTGTATTCTTTATAATTAAAAGGTAACACAGTTACCAGCCGCCAGATACTGCTTTTCCTTAGACAAAAGTTCTATTTTTAAGTTCTTTAAAGAGTTACTGGATTGTTGGAGTTTATTTTAATCTTTTGCTTAGGATCTTTTGGAAGTAGGAATTTATTTTTAATGGGATAGAAAATTAGGTAACCACTATTGATCTTTGCTGGCTAACCTGTAAAATCTTTTGTATCCATAAATCTAATCACTTTTTTTTCAGTGTAAGAGGCATTTTTTTTTGTTTTTTTTTTTTGTTTTTTTAAGATTTTATTTATTTATTTGACACAGAGAGAGAGATTACAAGTAGGCAGAGAGGCAGGCAGAGAGACAGGGAGAGGAGGAAGCAGGCTCCCTGCTGAGCAGAGAGCCCGATGCGGGCCTCGATCCCAGGACGCTGAGATCATGACCTGAGCCGAAAGCAGAGGCTTTAACCCACTGAGCCACCCAGGCGCCCTGTAAGAGGCACTTTTATCAGGAAAAGATGAAATAACTATGGCCAAATGAGGTTTTTATAAACTTCCTAAACTGTGAAATGCTTATTTACATACCAGAGGGCTTCTAACCATCACTGAGTCATGTAGGTTTGAAATAAATGAATCTGAGACCACCTAGTTCAATCTCCACTTTTTAAAGATCAGCAGTGTAAAGAAGGAAGTGAGTGACTAGCCCAAGGCTACATGACAATTGCAGAGTCTAGACTAGAACCCAGGACACCTTGGTATTACCCGGTACCCAGCATTGCCCCTAGACATTCTGTCCTGCCAACTGTCATGAAGATTGTGATCTTGAAGTTCTGTACACAGAACCAAGGTGCTTATATACCCTTCTGAAAACTACCAAAGCCAATTTGAAGACATCGCATAGTGCTGGAGGTACTTTCGCTGAAGGGTAAAAAATGTCTACCTACTTCTGAAAATTTTAAGCTAAAAATGTAATTTCAAGTTGCAAATTTGAGAACTCTTAAAAAATGTAGTTGCTATTCATATTAGTTTGGTAGGACTCATATAACAAAGTACCACAGATTAGGTGACTTAAATAACAGAAATTTTTTTTCTCACAGTTTAAGAGAATAGAAGTCCAAGAGCATGGTGTCCTGAGACCTCTTTCCTTGGCTTATAGATGGCCATCCTCTCCCTATGCCTTGAAGTCTTTCTTCTCTGTTTCTTTGTCCTAGTCTCTCTTTTTATAAGGACACCAGTCATAATTGAATTAGGCCCACCCATCTGACCTCATTTTACCTTAATTACTTCTTTAAAGGCCCTGTCTCCAAATATAGTCACATTCTGAGGTACTGGAGTTTAGGATTTCAACACAAGGATTTGAGAGGGACATAATTCAGCCTCTGGCACTATTTAGTAAAGATTATTCATTCAGCTCACCAAGTACCGATTATACCAGCAGTTGAGCTAAGTGCTAAGAAAGATACAAAGAGTTAAGGACTTGATTGCTTACCTTTTAGGTACATGTGAGTGTGGAATGTCAGCCTAAATCCATAAACTAAATCATTTTGAATTCCTGCCTTCAATAGGAAGCCCCCAAAATGAATCATGAGGCCTCTCTAAGCAATTCTAGTCAGAATACATAGGGCTAAAGCTATCCTATAGCTAATTATGAATATGTAGGAACACATACACTGCAATAATTATCTACTCTCCACTTTTAGAAGTGAGCCATTTCAGAACAGTGAGCATTTTTAAGACATACCATTACTTGAAGAACAGTTTAAAGCATAAGAGGATACTGTCAAGCTGTGTCCAATTTTTAATGACCAACATTTATTGATTGAACTGGGACCTAAATAATTGAATTTAGAAATAGTTCAGTGTTAAATTTCACTCTTTACAATTTAAGTGATTGTTACCACATCATCAGTTTTTTTCTGTTGTCCAAGTTTGACTTACGCAAATTGTCACTATATACTTTTATCAAAACAATTTATGCTGAACTGATAAAATTCTATGTATTTTTAAAAGATTTTATTTATTTGATAGAGCACAAGCAGGAGGGAAAGGGAGAAGCAGACCCCCTGTGGAGCAGGGAGCCCGATATGGGGCTCAATCCCAGGACTCTGGAATCATGACCCGAGCTGAAGGCAGACGCTTAACTGACCGAGCCACCCAGGCACCCCTGAACTGATAAAATTCTAATAACAATTTTCTTGGAATTACTGCATTTGTAAGCCATTGGGTTTAGATGTAGAACTTCCAACTGTGCTAATGAAGTATATAGTTGACCAGGGAAAGTTAATAATTGTGATGGCCCATGCAGACCCTGTTAAGAGATTGTCTTTAATCAAATGAAAGCTGGTATTAGTTATATTAATTTTTTAGGACAGGCACTATTAGAGGTAGATTTCATAATGATATATTTATATAATAGAATACTTTATGCAAATAATATAATAAAGCTACATAGCAGCTACCTGAATCTCAGGTGATGTTGAACAGGCTGTACACACACAAATACATAATGTATAATTCTATTCACATTATGTTCAAAAACAGGATAGTGGTGACCTTTGGTAAGGAGGTAGGGTATTGAGAGGTTCTGGTGTGTGGTTAATGTTTTGGTTTATATAAACTTTGTACCAGTTATCCAGGAGAGTTTACTCTCTTGATTATTCATTGAGCTTGTACACTTGGGATTTGTACATTTTTCTGTATGTTACACTTAAAAGGATTTTGAAAAATGACTGTAATTGAGCAAGGAGCTATAAACTGTTCTCTTTGCTTCTTAAAGCAGCTTATTCTATCGGGTAAGTAAGACCTTGTTATAAAGTACTCAGGATCCCTTGGACTGGGTTTTACAATGCAACCCTCCCACATATGTATGGCGTTTCTCTGACCATGGCATACCTACAGGAAAAATATTACCCAGAACAAAACAAAAAGCACAAACTGTTTTTTTTTTTTTTTTTTTATTTCACAGAGGGAGAGAGATCACAAGGAGGTAGAGAGGCAGGCAGAGAGAGAGGGGGAAGCAGGCTCCCTGCTGAGCAGAGAGCCCGATGCGGGCCTCGATCCCAGGACCCTGAGATCATGACCTGAGCCGAAAGCAGAGGCTTTAACCCACTGAGCCACCCAGGCGCCCAAGCACAAACTGTTTTGAAGTAAATTTTACTTTTTTGAGCAGTTAGTTTTACAACTCATTCAGAGAAGATTTCACTAATAGTTTTGTTTTTGCAACTGTAAGCCTGATCACGTGGGCTCTTTGTTATCTAATCCCTTAATATATTTCCATCAAGAAAAGCCAGAAAGACCCCTAGTGCCCAAGCATCCTAAGAGGAGAGACTATACAGAAGGCTTACCAAAACTTCTTGTTATTAAGATTCTTAAATATATACTAATTAGTGTCATGAACTCCTTGACCTCATACCCACTGTAACCAGCGGCCAATCTTGTTTCATCTATTCTTCATCCCATTCCTTGGATGATTTTGAAACAAATCCCAGTCACCCTATGATTTCATCTGTAAACATTTCGGTATATGTAAGTCTGTATGTTGTAATTGCTGATAGTCTTTCAGTATATAGCTTTCCTTTCCATTGTTTTGTTGTTCCCTTACAACTTATTTGTTAAAGGAACTGAGCTATTTTCTCTAAAAATTCAAGTGGTCTAAATTTCTCTGAGTATGTATGTCCCTGCAATGTTATTTCTTTACTATGTCTCCCCACCTCCAGTTCTCTGTAAATCGGAACCTGCTGCTTTCCTCACCTTCCTGACTCCCTTTTTTTTCAGGAAAGGGGAAAGGTAAGAATACTTCATAGATGGCATTGGACACTTAATGTGTCATGATGGTAGTAACCATTGATCACTATTACATAAATCCATTAATTTTTAAGGATAACAAAAGGCCAAAGTTCTATCATGCCTTTTGCATGTATTACTTTGATTGCTTTTATATAAGAGAAACTTCCCTTATCAACTATTTGGTTACTCTTAGGTACAGTTTCTATAGGAAAGATAAGATAAACACTTGATTCTTTCCCTTTATTTGCCTGTTTTTGAAATGATTGTTTTATTTTCTATCCTCCAACACTTTGTTTACCTTGGGTAAAGGTAAACCTTTTTTTTTTAATCCTGTGCTTTTATGGAAAATTTCAAACATTTGTGAAAGTAGACTTGTATAAGAAACTTATGTTGCTGTCACCTAACTTGAACAATTCATATTCAGTGTTTTTTATATCCCTCCCTACTCAATCTCTGCTTCTACTTGGAAAATTATTAATTATTAAATAATTTTGTGTAACACTTTTTAAACTGGTGAAAGTTTATAATATTTTAAAATCTCTACCTAGTTGGTTAATTATAGTCCTTTCTTTTTTAAGAAGGAGAGAATCTTTTTTTTTTTTTAAGGGGGGAAAGAGGCAGAGGGAGAGAGAATCCCAAGCAGGCTCCATGCCCAGCACAGAGCCAAATGTGTGGCTTAATCTCACGACCCTAAGATCATGACCTGAGCAGAAATCAAGAGTCAGATGTTTAACTCACTGAGCCACCTATGCACCCCAATTATAGTCATTTTTTAATCTCTCTTATTTTTTTTTTTGGTTGTGTCTTTTTTTTTACTTTCATCTTGCCAGAAGTATTTTCAAAGAACCTGCCTTTCGGTTTTTTTGATCCCCCCCCAAATAAGTTTGTTTTTTTAGTGTATCAGTGTTTTACTATTTTTATACTAGCTTTGAATTTATTTTGTGATTCTTTTGCAACAGATTTTTGGTATATTAATCATAGCTGTCTACTCTGATTGCCCTGTTATCCTAAGGATTTCCACTACATATCTGTCCTTCATGACAAAAACAACAGATATCAGAGAAATAAAATTATTAGGTAGGAATAAAAGCTTATAAAAAAAAAAGGTTTAGGATTGTCCCAATGACTCTCTCACCCCCATACCTTTTACTGCTGTACTTTCATGTAGAGAGTTTCATAGACAAATGTTTACTGGGAAGATCCGAGGTTGAAAAAGTTACTCTAGCCACGCCATCAGGGAACATAGTAAAGTGTAAAGCACTGGTGTACCTTTTTTTGTAGCATGATACCTGGCTGACAAACTAGTTCTAAAGAATCTGTCTGATCTTGCTTCTCTACCTCTTCCTCCTTTGGTTAACAGAAGGTTTTTTCCTTCAAATTTCAGTAGCAGGTCAGCTATGTCCCTGAACAGCTGGTGGGCTTTCAGAAAAAATGTGACTCATGTGACTTCAAGTCTGTGTTCTTTGCTTTGACAAAAAGCTAGTCTACATCCACTTTCAAGTCACAAGGGCCCCTTTTTGGCAATAGAGTATTAGGCTGATAAAACCTGACTTGGTTATCTGTACAATTTCCTCCAGCGGTAGGTGACTTCAAAGCACATGCCATAGTTGGTTATTACTGTCCTTGCATGATCATTTGGCTAGTAGCCACTTTTTGCACTGGACCATAAGCTCCATGAGGGTAAGGTCATGGTGCTGTTCTAAAATTCAGCATTATGTGCCTAGAACCCACCACACTGCCCTATATACTTAATAAATATTGTTTGAACAAGTAAATAGATATACATACACACACACACACACATATTCTTTATATTTTTATATAAATCTACCTGACTTATGGATATCTAGTGTTTTTAAACATCTCTCGATATGGCCCAAGAGCTGTGGCTATCAGCCTCACATTTTCCAAAATGGGCATAGTATCTATATTTTCAAAACGTGGCTTCCAGAGTTTCTTTTCTTTTTTCAAAAAGAGCTACAGAATTAACTGTTTGCTTAATGTATGCCAAGTCAGCTCACTTTTAGATTAATTACCCTAAATTGTCACAAATAAAGCCATGAAGATAAAAGAGATTATAGGACTCTAATAACCTCTGTTCAGTAAGTAGCAGTTTTTCCTGAAGCAAAGCACCCACGCAGAGACCAGCATACTGTAGATTATCTATTGAATAAAGGAAAACTTGCCATTTCTTTGTAATTGGTAGGAGTTTATGGTGGAAACAGCCCTAAATTCTTTCCCTTGGCAGTCCCCATCCTCCACTCCTGAAATAAAACTGTTAAAACCATAATAGATAGAACCCTGGTGTTTCTGGTGACTTCATGGACAGCAAACTGGTCATTATAGACCAACAGCTTATCAAAACCAAGTATCAGCTGATCAGTGAAATATACAGAGAGCTGAGTGAATACTCAGGGAAGTGGGAGATCTGCCTCAACCTACAAAAACATCTACTCTCTACTTCAGGGCTTTGGGAATTTGGTGACAAACTCCCAAAAGCCCAACTGTCTTCTGCAGTATATGTATTATATACATATACCCTACCCTTCCTGAAACTATTGCTTCTGACCTATACCTTTTTGGGGGTAGCCATAACTTCTTCCATGATGTCCCCCCAAAGCATAGGATTTCTTACATATGGTTGATCCCAAGGAAGCCAAAATATTCCCCTGCATGATGTATTTGTTTGGTAGAGCCGCCATAACAAAGTACCACAAACCGGCTGGAACAAACTTATCCCCTGAAAGCTCTAGAAACTAGATGTCGGAGATGAAGGTTTCGGTAGTTCTGGTTTCTTTCCCCCCTTGACTTGTAGATGGCTACCTTCTGTGTCCTCAGTGTGTGTGTGTGTGTGTGTGTGTGTGTCCCCTAATTTCCTTTTAAGCACACCAGTCATATTGGATTAAGCCCACCCATCTGACCTCTTTTACCTGAATTACATCTTTAAAGGCCCTGTCAGCAAATACAGTCACATTCTGAGGGACTGGGGGTTAGGACTTTAATATATTTGGTGGGCGAGGGGAGGGGGGCACAATTCAGCCCATAAACATTTTTCCCGAAGAGTTCATGAGCCTGCTAAGAGAACCTTCAGGACCTTAGGAGCTAGAGTCTCAGAAAAACTATTCCTTAATCTTACTGACTGGAGTCTGTGCTATGTGTATAGGGAAAAAAAAAATCAGAATTGAGACTGCAGAGGTTTGAAAATAAAATTCTTAAACTGTTAAAAACATAATTCTTATACAAAAGTAATGGACATGAGTTAAGGTTTTATTTAACTCAGTGAAGGAGCTGGCAGGATGATAAGTTATGTAGAATGATGTTTCATGTCATCAGTGGGGGAAGGAATTCTGAAGTGAGATTTCTAATTTAGATATAAAACCAGTTAATCTTCAGGCAATTAAACCATAACACTTGGGGTTCTCTTCTGTACTGGATATATGTTTTTTTTTTTAAAAAATCACACCCTTAATGGTATTCCATAAGTTAACATCTAACTTACAGGATTGTTAATCACATAATCATCAATTATGTATTATTTCAACGTTTTAGATACTTTCCTTGCATAAATAAGATCACCACTTAGAATCTAATATATATATATAGGGGCACCTAGATGGCTCAGTCAGTTAAACATCTGCCTTCAGCTCAGGTCTTGGTTCCATGGTCCTGGGATCCAGCCCCGCATTGGGCTCCCTGCTCAGCAGGGAGTCTGCTCCTGCCTCTCCCTCTGCCTCCCCCCACACTCTCTCTTGTGCACTCTCTCTCTCTCAAATAAATAAATAAAGTCTTGAAGAAAAAAAAATCTAATCTACATTATCCTTCATCCTGAGTCTCTTTGAGCAGCTTCGCCAGCCCTGGATCTTAGAAGAAATGGTTCTGAAGGTTGACTTCGGTGTGATGGCATGAAGAACTCCACTGACCCACTCCTCAGTAAAAGTGGAAGCTGGGGGGAAAAAAAAAAAGCAAGGACTCTGGAAATGGTCCTCAAGGGAAATAGCACATAAGGAAACACTTATTGAAGAGCATCAAGGTAAGAAAACTTGCTAAGAAAGGTGAGAGTCTGTGGTATTTGAACCAAAATAGCTCTTTCTCCCCTCCCAGCTTCCACACTGCTGCAAGCAAAAACATCCCTCAGTAGCAGAACAGTAACTTCTCCCATCTTGCCCACAGCACCTATTGCTGGGGCTAAGTCCCAGTGTGGTCAAGAGGTGGAGGCTTTCTTCTTCTATTCAGGCCCTCCTCATGGGGTGGAGGGTCTTCCTCAGGTGTGGCACACTGAGAATACTGGGACCCTGTCACTCTTGCCCTGGCTTGTGAAACAATGGTTCCATGCCAGGAAGGGCAAGCCGAGAGGACCCTGGGATGCTTCCCATTGACAAAGACTCACCCCTTGACCAAACTTCAGTCAGATTCTTTTCAGCTCTTTTCTTGAGTAGGTCTCATCCTCGGGCTTGTCCTCAAGAGCTAATTTTAGTCACCATCCTGCTAAGTCAGTTTAGTGAGAGTCCTTTGTCTTCATTAGCACGACTTTGCTATTCTTCGGTCTTCATTAGGGTGACTTATTTTTCCAGGAGTCTCCTGTGTAGGTAAATGGTTTGATTTTTCATATAAGATCTTATAGTACTCATCAAGTTTCCAGTGGAAAGCAATAATGTGTGTCGATTCCTTGAGTCCCTCCACTTAAAATCCTTACCTTGCTATTTCCACCAATCCTGGATTGTGAAATTGTGACTTTTACACAGTCAACTAAGATCTCCCCTCCCACTCTTTCTTTGAAAAACCTGTCTTAAATCAAACTTCCACTTAATTCCGACCTTACTTCCCTCATCTGAGACCATCTGAGATGCTGCCAAAGCTTTTACAAAGCCTACTGGAGTAACCAATAAACTAGCTTTATCTTCTCAGCAGGTAGGTTGGTGATAGTTGGAGAGCTGACTTTTGACACTGCTTTTGCATAGAAAATTTGATTTTGTTTTGATTTTATGTTTATTTAAGAGTCTGATGGAGACTATAGGGACATTAACCACAACCCCACATACACATTTACCCCTTGGTACCTCTAGTGCCCACCTGTATTTCTCCTGCAAGGGAACTGTGCCTGATTTCCTCATGATTTGGGGAACATTCTGGTTTACCAGGATGAAGAATCCTGTATATCAAAGCACGGGTACTAAGTTCAGTTTAACTCCACACATGTTTACTGGTGCCTGTTACATGTCAGATTCTGGGCTGAGCGCAGAGATAAAGTATTTATCCTCTGCTATTGAGCTCACAGTGTAGTCAGGGAGACAGACACATATACAAATAAGTATAACAAAAGGAACTAAATGTCAGGATGAATTAGGATGAAGTGTTATGAAGTAGAAGAGGTATTCAGTTTGCTGTGGGCTGTAGGAAACAGTTCCTGGAGGAGGGGAGACCCGAGTGGGGTATCATCCAACTGGCAGGAGGAGATGAATGAGAGGAAGGGCCTCCAGACAATGGGCAGAGCATGAACAAAGATGCCACGCTGAAAAGCAGCATGATGTGATGGAAGGTGAATGTTCAAGTACTGCCAATTTAAGGAGCTTAAAAAGTGTGAGGATAGGACAGGCATGAGCTGAGGCTAGAAACATGGGTGGAGTCTTGGTTTTATCTTGTGCACAGTGGAGAGCCATGAAAGTGCGTTACACCTGTGCTCCCCAATATGGTAGCCACTAGCCATGTGTGGCTTACTGAGCACTTGAAATGTGACTGGTCCAAACTGAGATGCTCTGTAAGTATAAAATAAACCCTCAGTATTGAAGACTTGGTACAAAAGAGAGAGTGTTAAAAATCTCATTAATAACATCATATTGGTTACGGGCTGAAATAATATGTTAAATGAAATGCATTATTAAAATTAACTGTATCTGTTAAAATGTGACTGCTAGAAAATTGTGAATTACACATGAGGCTCAGATTTGTGGCTTATATTATATTTCTATTGGGAAGTGTGACTTTAACTCATTGGTGAAGATGGAAGAAGGTTGAGAGTATGAATTCTGAAGTCAGACTACCTGGGTTCAAATCTTAGGTCTACTACTTAAGAGCTGTGTGATCCTGGGCAAATTTCTTAGTGTCTTGGTATATTAGTTAGCTAGCTGCCACAACAAAATGCCTTAGATGAGGTTTTTTAACATTTCAGCTTGGGAGGGAGGGGCAGAGGGAGAGAATCTTAAGCAGGTTCCATGTCTAGCCTGGAGCCCAATGTGGAGCTCAATCTCACAACCCTGAGATCACGACCTGAGCTGAAATCAAGAGTCTGAGGCTTAATTGACTGAGCCACCCACGTGCCCTAGACTAGGTGGTTTAAGCAACAGAAATTTATTTTCTTACAGTTGTGGAGACTGGAAGTCCAAGGTCAAGTTGTCAGCACATTTAGTTTCTCCTGAGGTCTCTCGCCTTCGTTGGCAGATGTCCTTTGTCTTGCTCTGTCCTCACGTGGCCTTTGCCCTGTGTTCAGGTGTCTTTAAACTCTTGTTCCTATTATAAGGATGCCAGTCCTACTGGGTTAGGGCCCGACACTTAGAATCTCATTTAACCTTAATTACTCGTTAAAAGCTATACCTCCAAATACAGTCACATTGGAGGTTAGGGCTTCAATATATGAATTTGGGGGGACAAATTCAGTCCATGGCACTTGGTGCTTTGGTTGCCTCTCTATGAAATGAGGATAATAGAGGTGCCTGGCTGACTCAGTTGGTAGAGCGTGCGACTCCTGATCTTGGAGTCATGAATTCAAACCCCACATTGGGTGTAGAACTTACTTTAAAAAAGAAGATGATGACAATAGCTTCCTCGTAGAGCTGTTGTGAGGCATTAGTGAGTTACTCCATATAAAGTACTTAGGATAGTGCCTGCAATCTAATAAATGTTATCCAAAGTTATCTATTATTGAACAATCATCTGACAGTCCAGGAAATGATGCAGAAATATCTAGGGAATAGGTGTTTCCTTTTTCCCTAAGATCCTAAGGATGTAGCCCTGATACAAGGACGAAGCTAGAAAATGAGTTGGGAAGAAAGACTGTTCCTTTGTCTCTGCCACAGAGCTATTTGTCTTAGCTAGGTGTTTGGAAGAAGGCAAAGATGTCTTGGGCGCCTGGGTGGCTCAGTCGGTTAAACATCTGCCTTTGGCTCAGGTCATGATCCCAGGGTCCTGGGATCCAGTCCCAGGTTAGGCTCCCTGCTCAACAGGGAGTCTGCTTCTCCCTCTGCCCATGCCCCCTGCTTGTACACACAGTCTCTCTCTCTCTCAAAAATAAAATAAAAAAAAATCTTAAAGGAATATGTCTTAAACCGGGAGGGGGGGGGTAGGTCCTAATATTATACCATCATCTTAGAGAAGTGTCAGGTAAACAGTGATTTGGCCCGAAAATGATGGAAATTAGCATACAGCTAGAGGAAACTTCACGATTTGCCACGTTCCTACTCTGACAGGAGGCAATCCAGGAAAGGTCTGGGGAGTCATCTGGAATTAATGATCTCAAGTGGGCATAAAAGGGTCAGGTGGACAAGGGAAACCCTGCCCATCCATCTCAGACCCTTACTGTGAAATCTAAAATGCCTTCACACTAAAATTTTGCTTATCCTAAAGTCACTCTCCTCATGGAACCAGATCCGCCCTCCAGCTTCAGCCAGGAATCTGAATAGGAGCCTCTGCAGACAGCTATTCCTTGTCCCTCCACCTATGTTCATTCTCAGCACTACTTTTTCTATTGAGAGCAGCTTTTCTCAACTCTTTGATAAACTTACAAATCTCATTCCCCTACCCTCTCTTTAGGATCATCAGGTTTATTCTAGGGGCGCCTAGCAATGAAATCTATATTCCTAGTTGGGTGTCTGGGTCCTGGGATGGAGTCCCGCGTGGGGCTCCCTCCTCCGCCCGGAGGCAGCTTCTCCCTCTCCCTCTGCCCCTCCCCCTGCTGATGCGCGGACGCGCGCACGCTCTCTCCTCGCAAAATAAACAAATAAATAAATGAAATAGTTCTAAAAATAAAAAAAAGAATACTTACACTAATGTAAACATCATGGCTAAAAACAAAGCAATGGCAATTTTTAAGAACAAATGTATTTTGGTGTTTAAAATTTTTGTGTTTTTAGTCTTAGTAAGGTGGTATTAGTGTGAGCACTGGTGTGCGCCATGACAAGCCTTGCATCTTATGTGGAAGGCACAGCCTTACCCTGCTTGGTTTACCTAGCCAGAGGAGCAGACAAATCAGCTGGGCATCATACATTGAGGAAAATGATACAATGGTGTACAAAACCGGTTCTCTTTATGATAAACAGGGAACTACTTTATCCCTAAATTCTCCAATGTGTTATTCTAAATGTTTTCTTATGCAACTAACTCAAAGTTGCATCACTTAAGCCCTTCTTGAGGTTTTAGCTGGCAAAAACTGAGCATCAGGAAGGAAGAATTCTGCCTCCTCCCCACCCCCGATTTTCACTAAGGAAATTTGGGTCTACCTCCCCACACCCAAGGAAAAGTTAGCTTATCCTGCAGCTGGACTAGAATGAGGTGGGAATTTGTTTTTCTTGGAAACCAGTTTCAAAATTCTTGTCTTTTAGAACATTGTGAAGGTGAGAAAATGAAAAGGTGTTCTAATATAAACTTGAATAATCTACAAATGGATTTTTAAAAAATAAATGCTTAAAGGAATAAACGCAGTTGGTATTTGAGCCTTTACATCTCAGATTCAATGTCTTCAGGGCTTCAAGTCTATATTCCAAACAAAACAAACTCGATTACAAGTTAGTCTTTTTTGAAAAGTTTGAAAATGTTAGCCTGGCCCCAAAGTAAGATAATAGTTTCTAAATTTAGCCAAGGGACTTTCTTTGGCCACCCACAAACTTCAGTATGAAACTGCAGAAATTTGTACAAATTTACCAGTGGCACTCAGATATTCATAAACATATGCAAATAAATCCAGTTTCCTACCTACCCCCTGATTACCATGATGACCAGCAGTCAGTCCCCAGTAACATGCCAGGGACTCTCAAACTTAATGCAGTTACATGGAATCTTTGTCCCTTTGATCCCCGTTCCCTCGTCTGTTCAGTTTCTCATCCCTCCCACCTCCCCAGAGATCTCACTCTATCCACAACCCATTATCTGTGTCCATCATCCGTTCTGCCGCTTCTTCCACCTCATTTGCTGCACTGGATTTTCCTCTTTAAAATGCTCTCAAGTCTCTTCAGTCTTAAAAACAAAGAAATAAAACTCCCCAAACTCTTTTGCTTACCCTTCTATTTCTCATCTTCCCCTTAACAAAGAACCTTGCAAACAGAATTGCCTCTGCATCTTGATCTCTCTACACGCATCAAAGCCCTCTCTCTCTCTCTCTTTTTTCCCCCCACATCATAAGAACTACCAATCAGAACTTGCTTGAAAATAAAAACCTCTACTCCCCTTACAACAAAGAATACTTACTTTGTGTGTGCAGTGAGGACTGTAGTGCAAATGGTACCAAACGTGTCATGAAAATGACACCCTTTGGCTAACAAGCGTGCACTGGGCGCCACCTTGGTTCTCCAGCTTGTCCTCACTGCTTTCCTGTTCCATAGTCTCCCAGCGCCTAACAGCCTAGCATGCCACACTTGAATCTCTGTATTCTATATTAAAAAGCAGGTCTTTAAAATAGATATTTGTTGTTTTCCCCCATCCTGAGATTCTGATATGCGTGCACCCTTCCCACTTCCTGGTTGAGAATCCCTGATCTAGGGGTAATAAGTATTTGGGAAATAAACAGGAGACCCCAGCCTTTCTGCACCCGTAACAAGGACATCCCCAGAAAGTACAGATGATGAGAACGTACACACAGCTTTGCAATTAGGGCTTCTGAATGCCAGGTAACCTTTTCTCTCCCAGTGGAAATGTCGTTGTCATGTTTCTCTTTTAATTTGTGACCAAGAATGAACGTCGTCACCCGCAATCTCTTTCTCTTCTGATTACCGGTCACTAGATAAATAACACCTCTACACGTAATTGACTTTCCCAAGATTGCAGACCTATTTAAAGACAGGCAGTTCTTTATTTAAGGAATAATGGAGGTAAAACCTAAAGAGGTATCGTCCTTCATGATACCAAGGCGAATTTGAAGATAACTCCTGGCTCTATCATTAGGCGATTATTGACTATTTGTTCATTAAGCACACTCTAAAGCACTGGCTATAGGAGGTCCTAGGGTCACAAAGTCCAATAAGGCAAGCCTCTTGTGAGCTGCTGAGAGAGAGAGAGAACTAAGCAGGCATTTATTAAGCACTGTAAGTGGGGCGCTTGGGTGGCTCAGTCGATTGAGTATCTGTCTTCCACTCAGGTCATGATCATGGGTCCTGGGATGGAGCCCCACGACAAACTTTGTGTTCAGCGGGGGTGGGGGGGACGGTGTCCTGCTTCTCTCTATCCCTCTGCCCCTCCCCATACTTGTGCTCTCTCTCTCTTTTGAATAAATAAATTTTTAAAAATCTAAAAAAGAAAAAGCATTGTAAGAGAGAAGTTCATAAAAGATAAGAGGAGCACAATGGAAGAGGAAGGAGCCAGAGTGACATCTGCATGTCATAATGGTCACGAAGGTCTAGGTGATGCTGCTGTAACAGATAAACCCCAAGAACTCACGACTTTCCAACTATGAATGAAAGTTCATTTCTATGAGCTGGGCAGCCATCTTCTACCTTGTCATCTAAAACACATAAGCCTGCAAAGGCTCCTCAGCAGCAGAAGAGCCATGACTCTTATATGTCCCAGTTTTTAAATGCCTTGTCTGAGAAGTGACACACAGAACATACTTATAATGCACAGTATTACTGCAAGGGATATACTTATACGGAAACAGCATTTGTCGTTTATCTGAAATGCAAATTTAACTGGGCATCCTACATTCTTACAGGTAAATCTGGCCAGAATTAAGGAAACATTTGCCAACATTTCGTGAATGGTTGCCTCTCTCAGCAGCAGGGATGGATGGGCCCTAAGCATCAGCCTCACATTTTGAGCTAGGCAGCCGCCACAGGCACCGAGAGCCCTTGCTGGCACATAACTTCTGCTGGGCAGGCAAAGAAGAGCTTGGGCAGTGGCCAGAAGACCATAGCTGTTGGAGAAAATGCAGGACTTCCTGTGTGAGTGGGAGCACTCTCCATGTCCTCAGGGGCTCTTCCCCATGCCAGAGCCTCCACCATACCTGGCCTGGAAACTCACATGGGCTTCTAGGGTCAAAGCTGGTCCCATCTGGTCAAGTGCAGAGGGAAGAGTCCTTCCGGGCACTGAGTCTGTCCAAATGTCTCAGTGGAGCAGGGCACAGGGTGAGGTGTGTTAATGTTCTGGGATCGTGCCCTCCATAAAAACTCCCATCAAAGGCACAAGGGTCCATCTTCTAAGCTCCAGCATTGAGGCTTAGCCTTCAGTATGGCAGCACATGGGCCTGCTTCAGAGCACACGTGGGCAGGCCTCCCCCTTTTATTTGCAGAGCCCAGGGCAAGAATAAACATACCTCATATTGAGAAACATCCCTTCCTAAATACAAAATTGAAAAATATGTGAAAAGCTCTGACTTTTATACAGCTGGAAGTTGGCAGGCTATTAAAGATGACTTTCCCAATTATGGCACATGTCTGGGTGTTCTGTTGAGAAGCCAGTGATGTCTGGATAAGTAGTAAAACAAAGACATTCATAATTTATAATATATATAGACATTCCATAAATTTTTAAAATTTATCTCAGCAAAATTACATTGACATATTAAAGATTTTCACATAATTTGTATTCCCTTGACAGTAATCATCCAAAGCAGAGGTTGGCAAACTTTTTCTATGAAAGACTAGTTAGTAAAAATTTTACGTTTTGTGGGCCATATGGTTTCTGTGAAAATTTTCAGCTCTGTCACTGTTATATGAAAGCAGCCACAGGCAGCATATAAATGATGAGTAGCATAACTGTGTTCCAATAAAACTTTATTTACAAAACAGAAACAGGTGGTGGACCAGATTTAATCCTGTAGGATTAAAAATCTATTTCAATTGTGTTCACAGGGTACAAAATTTGAATATATTTTATCAAAAATAGTAGCTCACAATTAAAATGAAAATCTTTAATTATTTTACTACATCTTTAATAAGCTGTTTTCTAAAATATTCAAAATCCTCTGTTAAAATTAAGAGTAAAATTCAAATTATGGTTAGTCAATATCAATATTTTAAGTCAAAGTCACTTAAAGCTGACTTTTAATTTTAATTTAATTAATTNTAGTCAATATCAATATTTTAAGTCAAAGTCACTTAAAGCTGACTTTTAATTTTAATTTAATTTAATTAATTAATTATATATATATTTTAAAGATTTTATTTATTTATTTGACACAGAGAGAGAGATTACAAGTAGGCAGAGAGGCAGGCAGAGAGAGAGGAGAGAGGAGGAAGCAGGCTCCCTGCTGAGCAGAGAGCCCGATGTGGGCCTCGATTCCAGGACGCCGAGATCATGACCTGAGCCGAAAGCAGAGGCTTTAACCCACTGAGCCACCCAGGTGCCCAATTAATTTATTTTTTTAAAGATTTTTATTTATTTATTTGACAGACAGACAGCGAGAGAGGGACACACAAGCAGGGGGAGTGAGAGAGGGAGAAGCAGGCTTCCTCCCATTGAGCAGGGAGCCTGATGTGGGGCTCCATCCCAGGACCCTGGGGTCATGACCTGAGCCGAAGGCAGATGCTTAATGACTAAGCCACCCAGGTGCCCAGACTTCTAATTTTTAAAGATTTGATTAAATCTTTTTAAAAGAAAACTATTCATAATTCTAGCTTTTAATATTCATTTTGGTGCCAACATAAAAAACTGGTACCATGCTTGGTCTGCATTAGATCTAGACCTCTCTATTTGCAAATTTAAAAATCATATGAACTATTAATGTTGCAAAATGTTTCTCAACTGTCATGAACAGTTGTTAGAAAAACTGTGCAAATTTGTAAGTACCTTTAGAGCTATGAATTGGATAAAACCTGAAGGAAAACAGAATATGGACTCTCAGCACTCTGGGAAATGGTATTTCATCATGCCAGGGTCTGTCACATTCATACCATCCCAGAGAAGGGATTTAATAAGTTAATTAATCTGTCTTCTCTCTTTTTTATGTCCTTCCCATTTTCAATCCTTCCTATAATTTGAAGTGTCTACCTTTTATGCCAGCAGGGAAACAGTGAGAAACTTTCAGTGCATTTGGAAGTTGCTGGCTCTTGTTTCAAGAATGTGGGCAAGAGAAATGGAGAAACATTTCCTGAGTCTGGATAGGGTTGATCATGGGATGGATGTTTAGACTTGCAGGGTGCTTCTGCCTGCCAATGCTAAGAGTAGGCTCCTGTGTGAGAGGGCACTTCTGTGACTTTGGACAAATTAATTTTAATGTTTATGCCAAATCTTTCTTTTCTTTCTTATAATTTTTCTGTATTAAAACATTCCGCTTTCCCAGGAGACCAAGGAAGATGGCAGAGGGCGGGTCCTGGTGCTCAGGGGCCCAGGCATCTCCCAGGACACCTGAGAGCCATTGTGGCCAAACAGGTACCACTGGGCCAGGAGATAATGGTCATGTGCTGTGAGGGCATCAGCATTTCTGGCAATTTCTACAGAATGAAGTTAAAGTACCTGGCCTTCTTCTGCAGGAAGACGATCACCGGGCCATCCTGTGGCTGCTACCACTTCTGTGCCCCAAGCCATTCTTCATGAAGGCGTGAGACCAGGCTTCCCTAAGTACCTCAAGGTGTTTGATGGGCCCCACTGGCCTATGACAAGAAGAAGCAGAGGGTGGTTCCGGCTGTCCTCAAGGCTGTATGACAGTAGCCTACGGGAAAGTTTGCCTGAACCCATCAGCAGGCTCTGAGGCTGGCTGGAAAAACCAGGCAGTGAGAGCCACCCCCAAAAAGAGGAAGAAGGCCAAGATCTATTAACTGAAGGAAGAACAGCTTGCAAGGCTAATGAAGCAGTCCTAAAAGAACATTGAGAAGAAAATTAACAAATACACAGAAATCCTCAAGACTCTCAGACTCCTGATCTGAACCCAATGAACACTGTTTTTTCCTCAAAATACAAAAAAAAAAAGTTCCATAATTCACCTACATTGCTTTTATGATCAGATGATGAAAACGCTGTTTTGTGGATTAATAAATCTAATTTTGGGGGCAGCTGGCTGGCTCAGTCAGAAGAGCATGCAACTCTTGATCTCAGGTTTATTAATTTCAGCCCTACATTGGGTGGAAAGATTACTTAAAAAATAAAGTAGGGGCGCCTGGGTGGCTCAATGGGTTAAGCCTCTGCCTTCGGCTCAGGTCATGATCTCAGGGTCCTGGGATCGAGCCCTGCATCGGGCTCTCTGCTCAGCAGGGAGCCTGCTTCCCCCTCTCCCTCTGCCTGCCTCTCTGCCTACTTGTGATCTCTCTCTCTCTGTCAAATAAATAAATAAAATTAAAAAAAATAAAGTATTTTTAAATTAATTTTTAAGAATACGATATAACATGCAGGACCCTCTGAAAAACAGAGCTCAGGATGGAGGCTCCTCTTACTATAATTAAAGAGCATCCTGGCTTGGAGACATGTCCCAGGGAAGCTCTTTGAGAGAATGAAGGCTTAGAGCTGGGAGCAAGCAGAATTTTCCTTTTAGATTAATTTTAATTTCTGACTTTCTTTTCTGCAGGTCCACGCAAAGCAGACACCTCCATCCCTTAGCAAATTTCTTTATGTGCAGATTTTTCAGAGAAAAGCCCCTTTCTCGTCTATTTCATGTTCCCTTCTGGGTTCCAATTTTCACCTGTTGAAAAGCTACCCATCTTTTAGGGTCTTGGTTGAAGGTCTCCTTTTTTTAAAAAAAATGATTTTATTTATTTACTTAGAGCGAGAGAGATAGAGCATAAGCGGCAGGGAGGGGCAGAGGGAGAGGGAGAGAGACAAGCAGGCTCCCCACTGAGCAGGGAGCCCAATGCAGGGCTCCATCCCAGGACCTCAGGATCATGACCTGAGCTGAAGGCAGTTGCTCAACTGACTGAGCCACCCAGGTGCCCCTGAAGGTCTCCTTCTTAATATCTTTCCTAATCTTGGCAGCCAGAAGGCCCCTTTTGGAGGCCCCATAGGCCTTTCTTTAAGCCAGACAGAAATACTTCTCGAAAGTTAGGTTGGCATGTAAGCCACAGTCCTTCCTACATCTTTGCAGAGGTTACAACTGTACTGTGTGGCTTAAGGAGGCCATGGAGTCTCCTTGCTCAGTAATTCCCCTTTTACACCATCCCCATTATTCCTGGGGGAGTGGAGAGTTGGTCTCCAGAAAGCCATTGATGGTGTATTCTGGAGTCCTCACATCTAAAAGACCAGAGGGACCATACCATAGACTGCATCTAACAAGGTAAAGTATATTGTGTGTGCATTAAATATTATACACCTGAGTTACACAGAATTTGAGTGTATTGCAAAGGTTTTACTATAAGCACCTTGTTGGGAAGATTCACCTGATTCTACACTAAGTCAGACTATTCCCGGAATACTGTGTTCAGTCCTCAGGTAGATATAGTTTAAAACAACAACAACAGCAGGGGCCCTTGGCTGGCTCAGTCAGTAGAGAGTGTGACTCTTGATCTCAGGGTCCTGAGTTGAAGCATCATGTTGGGCATGGATCCTACTTAAAAATAAAAATAAATAAAACAACAAAACCAGGGCACCTGGGTGGCTCAGTCAATTAAGTGTCTGCCTTTGGCTCAGTCATGATCCCGGGGTCCTGGGATTGAGCCCTTCGTGGGGTTCCCTGCTCATCAGGGAGCCTGCTTCTTGCTCTCCCCGCCCCCAGGTTGTGCCCTCTCTCTCTCTCTCTCTCTCAAATAAATAAAGTCTTAAAAAAATAAAAATAAAAAATAAAACAACAAAACCAAAAGGAGTTACTGAGAATGATAAGAGATGCAAAGCCGCATCCTAGAACATCATACAGAGAGGAAGGTCAAATCAAACGAGTTAGGATTTGTGGCAATGCATTTTCACTAAATGAGAAGAGAGGGATTCTTATGAGCCAGTATGCTCACAACCTATATCTCACCTGCTCTTTTTGTGCTTAGCACCGTATATCCTTCTGATAAAATGTTACTCTGTATTTCCATCAGGAATCATTCTTCTCCGGTTCCGTCTTTGGGATTTGGAGGGTGCTGACCCCACCCTCGGGGCGAGCCCGGGTGGCTCTTGGCTCATTATTGGCACTATTATCCGGGATGGTGGTGTGGTTGGTTTAACTAAGGGCACTTGTCTCCAGGGATCAACAGGCTCAAGGCTTTTGTTTCATTCTTGGGGAAGAGAAAGTTTCTCTGTCCACTGAGTTTGAAGTCGAGAGGATATAAGAACGGCCACTGCAGGGACCATGTTGTAATTGTCAGGGGAAAACATGAGGCAGGAGCAAGCAGAGCCAAGAGGAAGAAACTGGATTCCAGGGGCGCCATTTGTGTTTGGCGGAGTCGCACTTTCTGTCAGCTCTGTCAATGACTCTTTTAGGTTATGGGAGCCAATAAACTCCAGTTCTGTTTTCAACATTTTGGATCATTTTAAGTCACTTGAACCCAAAGTCTCCTGGATGGTACACAGCAGGGCTAGGAAGGAGCTGGACCGGGGAGCTGGTGAGCTAGCCTGTTTGGGCAGGCACAGTGGGTACGATTTTGATGATGCGTGCCAACTCACATGACCTGCGAGCATCTAAGGCTTCTGGCCTGTCATCCTAACACCGTGGCTGATATTGGCAAATTGAGTTTCAGAAGTAGATACCATGATGAGAAAGAATAATTAGATTTAAAAATCACCTGTGAGTGCATAGGGTTGATTCCAAAAACCTGCCAGAGAAAATCAAAGCATAAGAAATCTTTTGAACTGGCTAATACATGCTTTCTTTTCCATTACCCGCTTTGGCACAGATTCAAAGTTTCTTGCTCAGATCCATTTAAAAAATGACTGTATGAGCCAGTCAGTAGAATGTGAGGTGTCATCAGAGTCCTGGAGACATTTTGGGAGTCAGTCACCTGGGGACAGATCATCTAGAACCATGGGGCCCTTGAATGAACAGGAAATTAGACATGTCGGGAGATGAGTAATCTGCAGCTTTTCCACATTGCCTCGCTCCAAGGTTAGGCAGCTGAGCCGAATATTAACACCCACTGACAACCTTGGACCCACAGTCACTGACTCCACTCCTTCATTCCTTCCTTTCCTCTCTCCCTCCCTCCCTCCCTTCCTTCCTTCCCTCCTTCCTTCCTTCTTTCCTTCCCTCCTTCCTTCCTTCTTTCCTTCCCTCCTTCCTTCCTTCCTTCCTTTCCTTTTCCTTCCTTCCTTCCTTCCTTCCTTCCTTCCTTCCCTCCTTCCTTCTTTCCTTCCCTCCTTCCTTCCTTCTTTCCTTCCTTCCTTCCTTCCTTCCCTCCTTCCTTCCTTCCCCAAATATGTAGAACACTTTCGAGGTACCAGGAGTTTGCCAGATCCAGAGATGGCTAGTTAATATGCCACTTGCCATGCCCTTTGGCAACTTAAAGTCTAGTGGGAAAGAACAAGTAAGTGCTAAAAGGATTTGATAGGGGACTTTAGAGGTAGAAATGCAAACTTAATATTTGTGTATTTCACTGAATGTAAATTAGACCTCAGTTTTTTAAAGTGGGGTGAAAGAAAGCCTTCATTTGAAAACAGTACTGAAAATCCCATCGAGGAATTAACAGAGCACCAACATAGAGATGATTTGTGGAAGATTTAAAGCAGATGTGATCAGGTTAATAAAAACATGAAGGCGTCAATGCACCTGCAATCCCTGAATGCAGAAAGAGAGGATCTCCCAAAAAAATGAACTATCTCATTGGAACTCCAGAAAAGATCCAAGTGCAGAGACAGTGGGGACAGGGAGAACGGGTATGATGGTGAGGTGGTAATTTATAAACTGCAAACCTCTGCATCCATTTTCAGCTTTAGAAGTGGCTAGTTTTGGATTTTCTCCTCAGGTGAAAATTTGAAGTAAAGCTTATTGCTTACCAAATAAGAGATGAGTGATGACGCAAGAGGCTCCCAGAGAAGGCACTGGAGCCAGAGAAGGTGACCACTGCCCACTTTCCCCCTTGTTCCCACAAGACCATTGGAGCTAGGACCACAGTAACCAAACCTCACTCCTAAGAAAGCAGAGATTCTCAGATGTCTGGCTGCCTCAGTTGGTAGAGCCTGTGACTCTTGATCTTGGGTTGTGAGTTCAAGCCCCACGTTGGGCGTGGAGGCTGCTTTAAAGAATAGCTCTTTTTTTTTCCTAAAGATTTTATTTATTTATTTGACACAGAGAGAGAGATCACAAGTAGGCAGAGAGGCAGGCAGAGAGAGAGGAGAGAGGAGGAAGCAGGCTCCCCGCCAAGCAGGGAGCCCGATGCGGGCCTCGATCCCAGGACCCTGAGACCATGACCTGAGCCGAAGACAGAGGTTTTAACCCACTGAGCCACCCAGGCGCCCAAAAATGTCTCTGGTGAAGAAAGGTTCAAATCTACAAATTGAAATGGTCCAATGAGTGCTGGGCAAGAATGATGGAAAACTACGTCCTCGCGAAATTTCCGAATTCCAAGGGGAAAGAAAAAATCCCCAAAGCTTGCTCTGGGCATCAGGGAGACCCACCACATGGAAGGAGCTGGTAACCAAATTAGCCTGGGGTTCTCTTCTGCAAAAGCTCTTACAAGAAGGCCAAATTTTAAGGGAAAATTCCAGACCCCATTAAACGATCTTTTAATTATTTTGAATTCAGAATTCTATACCCAGTTAATCTATAATTAAATTATGAAATCAAAATCAGGACATATTTAGACATGCAAAGATTCAGAAAGTTTATCAACCAGGGAAACTTTCTGAAAGTGATACTCAACCATCTACTAGAAGAAGTTTAAGGAGCGCGTGGGGAGGGGAAAGAGGAAGACCTAGGACAAAAACAAAACAAAACAAAACAAAACAAAACCCTAGCTGTAAGCAAAGGAACTAGCAGAACTTGTAGCTAAGTCCATTGCAAAATAATCAGATTAAGTGTTTCTATTTTGAAGATTGCACAGTTTGCCAAGGTCAGTGATCTGGGGCTCACTGTCAGCTGGTCCTTATCACACACCGTCTGTTGTGGGCTTCCTTGGCAATTGTGGCTGTCACTGCTGGGTGTGCCCCACTTCTCCTTAGGGCTGTGGGTGGCTGCCTAGGGTCCTTGGGCTGATCCTGGGTCCGGAAATGGGCTGTCAGCACGCTTCCTTTCAGGGTGTGTGGGACAAACAGACCCACAGCTGAGACTTCCTCAAGGGGGCAGGTGACTGTGTGTGTGTGTGTGTGTGTGTGTGTGTGTGTGTGTTTGCTAGACTGGGTGACAGAGCCCCAGGGTCACTTGGTGCTCTCCCACTTCTTGAGGTCAGGGGAAGAACGGGCGAATACTGTGCCCACTGGAACCTGAACGTCAGTCTGTCAGGTGAGGTGTCTGGAGCTTGTTCCCGGATCCACGCCTGCTCCTCCACCTTCTGCTGGTGGGATCACGGGGTGTCTGAGTCCCATCGGAGAGCACGTGACGGGGGAGGTGGGGAGGAAGGGGGTCGCTGGGTGCAGGCGGGGGGTCTTCCTTGCTCTACTGAGCCTTCCCTTTCCACCCTTGTTTGTTTAGCTTGTCTGAGAACAACTGGTTCGAGCACAGCCGTGTCATTCCACAGACGAGCTTCAGGCCGGGTGTATGGTTTGTGTACATGTTTGGTGGGAGGCAGAGATGGGTTAGAGAAGGCAGAATAATCCTACTGTTTCTCACATGGCGACGAGGGCACTGAGCATCACTGAGCGTCCAAGAATGAAGAGTCTACCTTTGCTTCACTTAGAGACAGTCATCAGCAAGACATTTCTCCACAGAGACAGGTCCCTGTTAGCAACCTGGACAAAGCTGCTTGAGATGACACCTCTCTTCTGGGAGGATCATTGTGGCTCCTTCCAGGTGGCCCTGTGGTGTTCTCAGATGTCATGTCAGCTGGGGAGGGGTGGCTGTGTGTGAACGTACAGTGGGGTGTTATAAAGGGACTCACTTTTATCTGTTTCAGACACAGTTTTTCAATCAGCATAATCGGAAATGTTAAACAAAATTCAAGCAAGTAAATTTGAAGACTTAATTGGCTTTATTAAATGATTCATGAATTGGGCAGCGTTGCATCTAGCAAGCTGAGAAGAACTCCGAAGAGTTGCACAAGATGGAAGGATTTTATGGGAAGGAGGATGGGACAAGAAAGTTATTAGTAGCCGAACAGGATTGTTCAGGCAAGGAAGGGGTCTTATCATGCAGATTATCTCATCTTCCTTTGGGGATAGAGAAAGCTCAGGTGACAGACCCTTCAGCTCTTCTGGGAAAATTCCTGACAGACCAGTTAAGACTACATTTCTGGGGGAGGTTGAAACTGCAATTAGATTAGGTATTAAGCCCCCATTTGGGAATTTGGCCTAAGTGACACCATTTTGGGTGTGTGGTTTTCTTTTTAACGAAGTCTTCAGACATTAGAATCATTCCTTTTAATGCAAACTTGAAGCAGTAAGTTTAACACCAGAGTATATCAAATTCATTACAATGAGATATTCAAACCATTCCTGAAATACCACATATAAGCTATTAACATTTGCAAACCTGCTAGCGGTATTCCCAAGCCAGACACTGGGAAAAAACAGTACAGCATCTCTGGTCAGTAGTGTCATGATCAAGGAAGGGATTTTTTCAGAAGAGTTCCAGAATATTAGGTACCCAGCCTCGCTCCTTTCTCCTTCACGGGCACCCACTGCGCAAACTCCAATCTTGACATCGGGGCTTCCTAAGGAAAAACCTAGAGATAGTGGGCCGGTACTCACCTTCTACTTGCCTGTGTCTTCCTCCTTCCCACCCCTGGCTGCCCCAGAGTCCCCTCGGAGCTCTCCTGGCATCTCAGGGATTGAGGGGTGGGGCTTTCCAAGGGACCTTTTCCTATAATCCTGATCCCATATAGAGTCACCAGGATCCACAGTTGGAAAGTCCTATATGTTAATGCTTGTCTGGCAAAATAAAAATAAAAATCGGCACCTCAAATATTTTGTCATTGAATTTTTAAAAAAATGACTTTAACCACTTTTAAACGTAGGGCAGTGTTCGACGTCAGTAAGAACATTCCACGGTTGGACAACCGTCACCACCATCCGCCCACAGAATTGTTTCATCTTGTAAAGCCAAAACTCTCTACCCCCGAAACACTGACTTCCTCTTCCCCTCTACCCCCTACCCTTTTACTTCCGGCCGCTGTGAATTTGACTAAGTACCTCATATGAATGAGATCATACACTGTCTATCTTTTTAAAAACTGGCCTACTGGGCTGCTGGGTGGCTCAGTTGCTAAGCCTCTGCCTTTGGCTCAGGTCATGACCCCAGGGGTCTGGGATCGTGACCTCAGGGGCATGGGATAGAGCCCTGCAAAGAGCTCTCTGCTCATCGGGAAGCCTGCTTCTCCCTCTCCCTCTCCCCTCTGCTTGTTGTTCCCTCTCTCTCTGTCAAATAAATAATAAGTAAATAAATAAATAAATAGATAAATAAAATCTTTAAAAACAAACATAAAAAGAACAACTGGCCTATTTCACTTAGTGTAATGCCATCAAGGTTCACCCACACTGAGGCATAAGTCAGAATTTTCTTCCCCTTTAAGGTCGAACAATATTCCATTGTATGGATAGACCACATTTTGCTTCTCCATTTGTGTAATCATGGATATTTGGGTTGTTTCTACCCTTTGGCTATTGTGGATTAATGATGCCAAGAATATACAAGTGTCAGGTGTACAAGTTGTCCTCGAATGTTTCAGTTGGGCAGCAAGATACATTAAGAAAGACTCCAATATTTCTTAATTTTAATGAAGGAGGCGGGAACAAATCAGCAATCCCAGAACTATCAGAAACTTCTTTCCTGTGCTTCCAAAGGGTAGAATACTTTCGCTGTGGGTCCCTTTGAGAAGCTCTTTTCATCTTATATACCTGTTTGATGTTCCTTAAGAACACTTCAGCTATCAGTTGGTAATCTCAATGTTTTAGTTGTGATTTAAATGTTTTGTCTAACTGTAGGAAAGCCCTCTGATGAGTAAATTACTATGAAAAACTTTTTAAAATATTTATTTTGACAGAGAGAGCATGTGCACACGTGAGCAAGCAGTGGGGAGGAGCAGAGGGAGACAGAGAACCTCAAGCAGACTCCATGCCCAGTGTGGAGTCCAGCTTGGGGCTTCATCTCAGGACCCTGAAGTCAAGAGCCTAAGCCACCCAGGCACCCCTATAAAAATTTTTTTTAAAAGTGAAGTTTAAAATTTTTATTTTTAGGGACACCTGGCTGGTTCAGTAAGTAGAGCACGTTAACTCTTGATGTCATGATTGTGAGTTTGAGCCCCACATTGGGTATCAAGATTACCTAAAAATAAAATTTTTAGAGAGTAAAAAATAAAATGATTTTTTAAACTTTTATTTTTATTTTATTATTAATTAATTAATTATATATGGAGGGAGAGAGTTCAAGGGGGCGGGGGCAGAAGGAAAGAGAGAGAATCTTAAGTAGCCTCCAGGCCTCGCATAGAGTACCATATGGGGCTCAATCTCATGACCCTAAGATCACGACCGGAGCCAAAATCAAGCATTGGATGTTTAACCGACTGAGCCACACAAGGCACCCCCTAAAATAATTTTTTTAAAGTGTAGAAATTGACAGGTTGTTTTGGAGAGCCAGGAAACTGGTATTTGTGTAGTCTGAAGCCTGAAGAAGGAGCTGATGGTAATGAACAAGATGTCCACTGATGAGCAAAATAAAATGCTTTGAATAGGTAAGAAGTATACTTTGCATTTTTTTCAACAATTCTTACATAGTGGTTCTGAATTAAATTTTAAAACATTATAAAATCTGCACATTATATTAATATGCACAAATAATAACTCAAAGTGTACATATAATTAAAAAAATTTTAACTGCATGTTTTTTTTTTCTTCTTCACTCTATTTCTGTCTCTTTTGGTGGATATTTTTGTGGCGGACATGTGGCAAAGGTAACCTAATACATTCCTCAAAGCTATCTGGTTCATTGATGTCATCTTTTCTTGTTTGAAAGCACTGTTGCATATTTAATTGTGTGTGTGTGTGTGTGTGTGTGTGTGTGTATCTTTGCCCACTTTATTGAAAGAGAAGTTTCAGGGGTACAATGCCATCATGAAACCAAAAGTCAGAAGTTTTTGATGAAATCATCGAAATGTAGATATGGACAAAAAGAGCTCTCTCTAAATTCTCCTTAAGAAAATAGTGTATTGGCCATGCTCTCTTAAAAGAAGAACATTTTTCTTAAGCTAAAGACTTCTCAGCAATAATCCCACTGCTGCAAATTGAACACTGGTTTAATATTCTGTTTTAATTCTAGTGATACATACCGACCAGGAGATAATTTTTCATTCTGTGATTCCATAAACTCACCATTGGGTAAGAAGTAATTCTTTGTACAAAAAAAAAAAAAAAAAAAAAAAAAAAAAAAGAAAGAAAGAAAAAAGAAAGAAAGCAACAGAATGAGGGGCACCTGGGTGGCTCAGTGGGTTAACCTCTGCCTTCGGCTCAGGTCATGGTCCTGGGATCGAGCCCCACATCGGGCTCTCTGCTCAGCAAGCAGACTGCTTTCCCCTTTCCCTCTGCCTGCCTCTCTGCCTACTTGTGATTTCTCTATGTCAAATAAATAAATAAAATCTTAAAAAAAAAAAAGAAAGCAACAGAATGAGCCAATAAAAAGAACTGATGAAAGTCACACAATCTAATGTAGAATATGGGTGACATGAATTGGGCTAATACAAAAGTTTCAAAAAATTAAAAACGTGATCCATGCAAATAAAAAAAGGAAACCTGAGATTTTTTTCAACTAATTAATTTATGAGGGACTCAGCAAGATGTTGACTTTAAAGGAGTACTAGTAAGATATCAAGGTTCCAAGGAAAATTTAAAGAAAATACTATACATATACTTATCTGTTAGGTGTGATAAGATGAATTTACTAAATGCAAAATTGGCCAACATCATATAAGACAAAATCTTAGTATTAGGTTTATCTTATTTTCACCTGGCAGCAATCACTTCTATCTCTACTGGAAAAAATAATTTGCCTTGTTATGGACAAGAACATTTTGCACTCTCAATTTACTGGAAATGATCTTCTACCTCTATCTACAGAGTTGTAAAATAGCCTCATTAATAAAAAGTCCATCAAAGGTGCACAACCCTATAGAATTAGATAATCCCCAGAAGGGTTACAACACCACCAACCCACTGAAAAGACCCAGTAAACTTGCCCATTTCCAAGTTTTGGACTATTTTCCCCGATATCACCAATTAAAAAACTATGTGTATACACACACACACACACACACACACACACACACACACAGATATTTAAATTTATTGATTTACTCTGCAGGAGACATGCCAGAGAACAAGAAGTATAGGCTGGCTTAACAATATACTAAAGGAATCTATTTTTTTGTTGAAACAATGACATGGTTTCAAAGTTCATGAAGAGTTGAACGTAACAAAAACTTTGTCTAAATTATAGAGGATAGACGCCCATAACCCCACTGCCCATCTGCTGCTCCCCAAAGAGGCTCTTATCTTTGCTGAACAAAAAATAATTAGCAAGAAAGCCTGCTGCAAAAGAGCCAAGGCAGTTTATTTTTAACTACTTCTTTTTAAGGTTGCACAACAAGTTTGGGCCTTATATGGGTGTGTTCATGGGTAGTTAGGTTTAGGGCAGACTCATGGTAGAAAGAGAAAGCAAGTAGGATATGAAGTAGCAGGGCCTGCTCTTCGACAGACATGCCAAGCTCAAAGCCTTCAAACGAACTTATTCCCTCCTCCCCCCACTCCCCGCAGCCTCTCCCTACCCCAACGCGGCAAACAGTTCCTTTGGGTCTCTATCTCAGTGACTTTCACCATCATCATCCACCCAGCTGCCCAAACCAGAAATTTAAGTGAGAGCTGTAATTTCTCTTCCCTTCTCCTCCACATTCTACTGATCATAAAATCCAGTAGATTCCACCGCATACCACTCTCATTTGCCACTTCTCATTGTCAATGCCCTGCTCCTGTCTCGCCTGGATTACTGCAGCAACCCCAGGCTGGTCTTTTCTGCCTCCCTAGCCCCAGTCCCAGTCCCACAGAGCAGACGTGCGGGCCTTTTCTGATGAGGTCCCTCTCTGCTTAAAACCCTATTACAGCTTCTGAGCAACCTCCTTTCCTTGGTTTATGAGCTCGTCCTTATCTCTGCAGCTTAATGCCTTTCTCCAACCATCTGTTCCCCACCCTAAGGAGATCCCCATTTCTAGACTATGCTCTCGGGTTCCTGCCTCTCTGTACAAGCCCGTCTCACCGCTTAGATTCCCCTCCCACGTCTTTTTCATCCTCTGGGTCTTAGCTTACTTCCTCAAGAAGCCTTCCCGACGGCCCAGGCTGAAGGTCCTCTGTGCAGCAGGAACTCCTGTCTGCTCCTCTCCCCGCCCCCCCGCCCCCCCCCCGCTCTGTCGCCCCGCGCAATCCTGTCACCCGGTCGTCTGTAGCCCTTGGGTGGGCTGGACCGTTGG
>LNAC01000070.1:4483089-4507702 GCA_002007465.1 Ailurus styani | reverse complement strand
GGGAGCGGAGGGGGGGCACCTGTCGCAGGCGGCCTCGCCCTCGGCGCGGGGTACCTGTGGGGCGAGGCGGGGGTGGGCGCGGGCCGGAGCCCCGGGGGAGAGGCGCGCCCGGCGGGGCAGGGCGCGGAAGGGCGTTCCGGCTGCACCGTCGCGCTTCCGGCTCTGCTGTGGCTTTTGGACGACAAATTCTTGCCCTGAAGCAATTTTCTTTCTACTTTTTAATTTTTTTTTCACCTAAAAGAAGAACCGGAGCTAATGTGGTGAGAAAGAAGTGCTAGGAAGATTACAGGAATTAGGCATTCCTTAATCAAGTCCTTCGTTCAACAGATGGTCCCTGTGCAGGATGTGAGGTCGCCGCGCTGGCCCTCATTGAGCTCCTGTTCTGGAGGCGACAGACAAGCAGATCACCCATTTCCAGGCAACTGGAATGCATTGTCACATGTGGTAGGAGTTACGCAGGTTCAAACGTGTAGGGGACGTGGCATTTCCCCACTTACCCAAGTAACCGTAATAGAAGGCAAAGTGCCCTCAGTGCTCGGAGAAGGTGTAGGTGGTCAGAGGAGGGCAAGATTCATTCCAGCTTGGTCAGTCTGGAGGCATTAGGCATGCGGTGACTCTTGAGCTGGGCCAACAGGTTTGGTAATATTTGGGGATGGGAAGATGAGAAAAAGGCATCCCAGCTCATAGCAGAGGGCACAGTCAGCTCTCCATAAATATATGCAGAAGGAGTGAATTCCACATGGAAGGGGCAGTGTGAGGAAGCACATGGAGGTAGAAAAGCATGGGGCCTGTGGAATGTAGGAGATGGGTGCGAAATGGAGGTGGAAAAGCAGATTGGATTCAACAGAAGGCAGAGTGTTTTGGTTGGCAGACCACGGTATTTAGACTCAGCTGTTCCTGGGTGGTGGGAAGCCATTGGAAGTCATTGCAGGCTTTTGTACAGGGAGTGATATAAAAAGTGGGTATAAGGAAACCCTCTAGCTTTCTTAGTAAAATCATTCATCCTGAAGTGGAAGAGAACTTCCATGTAGGGAGATGGAGGGGGCTATTTTTTGGTTCAGACTCCTGTTTCCTCAAATTCTCTTCATCTTTGGACTTTTCCCACCACTGATGTTTCTTTTGATGGCTCGACCTTCTTGGGGGGCCATTTTTGAACATCAGATATTCTGGTAGGCTTTCTAGCTTCCTTCCCTGACTTGGTCTCCCACGGCAGTGTGCATAAAAACCTGTAGATGCTTGAGACCTATTTCAGAGTCTGTGTTAGAGTTCTCTAGCCTAGGCAACAGTCCTCCATGGTCCCATTAAATTACCGGGCTAAGATGGTGGAACAAAGTAACTACCTAAAGGCTACTACTTAAAGGCTATTGGGTGAATTTTGGGAAATGGAAGTCAGGAGTGCCTGGTGGAGCCTCCTTTCCTTATGTGGGCATTCTTTCTTCATTTCCAACCTTGAAGAATCTGGTTTTCTTAAGGGCAGGTTTCCTTCTGGTGGACATGTGGGGAATGCTGGAAGGCTTAGAACCATTGAGGAAGTTGTAATCACCAGCCTGTAACTTCTGAGGCTTGGCCCCATGGTAAAGATAGCAGGAGAAGGGGGTCGAACGTAGATAATAAAGTAGAAATGGAACCGAAGAACCTAACAATGGCCATTAAGGTGACAGTGAACAGAAGAGGAAGGGGACACGAAGGTTTGGGGACTGGGTGACTTGGATATGTGGTTCTATAGAAGGAGGAAAAAGATTTGGGAAGAGAGATAAGTCATTTTGGATATCCTGACTTTGAGGTGATGTTAGGGCTTCTGGAGGGGTGAACTCAATAGGGAGTTAAGACTGTGGACAAGGGGTGTGTGCCAATGATGGAGACTTGTGGTCACTTGAAACCTTGAGGTTGAAAAGAGGAAGGAGACCCAGGGCAGATTTTGGGGGAAGACCCATTTTCGATGATAGGTGCACAGGGAGGAGGGAGGCCATACAAGTGGGAGGAGGGTTGGGCCAGTTGAGTGTCCAAGGAAACCAGAGGAAGGGGAGCTGTGGGAGTGGAGACTGGGAAAAAAAGCTTTGGATTTGGTGGCTCTGCTTAGCTTGGGCCCGGGCTCGCAGAGCAGTGAGGGCGAGAGCCAGGCGCAGAGGGCTCTAGTGAGTGCAGAGGTGTTGGCTGGCTCTTAAAGATAGTCTTTAAAGAAGTTAGCAGCAAAGGGAAGATTCAGCTGGGCTGGCCAGGTCAGTGCACGATTTTTTTTTTTTTTTGCCCCGGGGTGGTGGTTTTGGTAAAGCAGCCACAAGCACACTGTAGCATGAAGGGCATTATTCAGTAGAGACGGAGCCATTGAAAATGCAGAAATAAATGAGGTACGTAATGGAGCATGTCAAAAAGTGAAATTGGTCTACAAGGGGGAAAGCTTCGTCTCTGCGAGGGGAGGGGAGAAGAATGGAGACCTGCTCTTCCCTTTTCCCACAGCTGTCTACTTAGGGAGGGCTATTCATATTTCAAAACCAGCCCAGTCGGCCTCCCTCCCGGGAAGTTGTCAAGTTCCTGCAGCCCAGCCACACCGTGCCCGTGTCCCTGTACCCTATTTGTAGGATGCATGCGTATTTATATGCATACTAGCGTTCACTCTCTCGCATACGCATTGATAGGGTACCCTTCCTCTCCAACTTATGCCGTATTGCATATGACACAAACTGCAAAGTGTCGTTTACTAGACTAAGAGCTTCATGTGAGTCGGGGGCTGTGGCTTGTAATCATAGGAATTTGGTATGAAAGGAAAGGAAGACCACCCAAATAGGAATAGGCAAGGGCTCTTCATAGAGTTTGCTACAGCAGGAGAGTCAGTCAGCATCACTCTGAGAGCTTGACAGCCGATCAAAAGGGGAGGGCCCGGGGCTGTTGGCCTGGAGAAGCTGGAGGGGCCTCCTAACAGCAGACATTCTACGTGATTGGTTAGGGGAGTGTATTTGGCGCTCTCTGATTGGGCCTAAGCGTGAAGCGAGGGCAACAATTAGGGAGGCCAGCTGTTAGCGATTAAATCCTGGCCATTTGGGTCTTTGGGCCAGAGGTTGTGGTTTGACTTCCTGGACTGATGGTGGCTGCCTCATGCCTCCATGTGGGTCTGAGTTCTATTTTTATCAATGGCCCGGTCGTTGTCTATGTGTCTGTTCAGTGTCTCACTGGTAGCATGTGCGGAGTTGCACTGAATCGTTATCAAAGATGCTTCAGGGAAGAGAGAGGGGAGTTGCTGAAGTCCGAGGGCCTGGGTGTATGGAAGTGTGAGACACATAGTTGGTAGAGCAGGAGGGTGTTGATGGGTGGGTGGGGTGCCAAGCCCAGGGGAATGGAAGGTTAGGAATGGGCCAGGAGGGGGTAGAACCAGTCAGTCCTGTTTCTTAACCTTCTCAGGCATGGTACTGAGTCGGGAGTGGCTGGGGACTTGTTGGCTCCAGACTGGCTGGGTTGGGAAGGCCAGAAGGAGGACAGGCAGAGGCCTTGAGAATCGTGGGGGAGTCATGGGCGGGGAGAGGCCTGGGGAGGTCGTTCTTGCTGTATGAAGTGCATGTGACGTCACCAGGTAGTGGGGGAAAGAGGAGACATGGGGGGAGCGAGTTGACCTACAGTTGCTCAGAGTCAGGGAGTGGGATTCAGGCTAATGGAGAAGCTCCTCCCCATCTTCCACGGCTGGGGTCTTGGCCCTGGGCACGTCCTCAGCCTTCTGGCCCAGTCGCAAAATGGGTTCCTCTGTCTCTGCAGCCCCAGGTACCAAGTGGCCTCTTGGCCTTCGCTCTGCAGAGCAGACAGGGGAAGGTAATTGCATGGATTAAAAAAACAGTTTTCCGCCTGCTTGAGAATGTGAGTCAGGTGTGAGAGAATGCGTTAGTGGGTGACATGCTGGACATGAACCGAGGGTGTGGCCTGACTGAAAGGCTGCCTGGCTCAAAACACAAACGCTTTGAAATTGGGGCAGTGAGGCTTGGGTCTTGGTCTGGAGGCCAGGGGGGGTGTGTCCCACTGGAAGTTGGTCTTGGTCAGGCAAGAAAGTGGACACAAGAGGGAAAAGGAAGCTGAGGGCTCCTCTAACCATCTTACACAAGTCAAGTTGGCCGGTTCTTGACGGGGAATGTCAGTCCTGGGTTGGGGGGGGGGAAGACCTAGGGTGGGTCCCATAACCCAGCAAGGATCGTCTTGCCTGAGAGAGTACAGTTCTCCCTGTCTTGGGGGATTTTATTTATTTTTTTATTTTTAAAGATTTTATTTATTTATTTGACACACAGAGAGAGAGATCAGATCACAAGTAGGCAGAGAGGCAGGCAGAGAGAGAGGAGGAAGTAGGCTCCCTGCTGAGCAGAGAGCCCGATGCGGGTCTTGATCCCAGGACCCTGGGATCATGACCTGAGTGGAAGGCAGAGGCTTTAACCCACTGAGCCACCCAGGCGCCCCTGTGTTGGGGGATTTTAAAGCAGGGGCTATGGTTTGGTTTGGTTTGGTTTGTCAGGGACGGGGAGAGGAGAGAATTCAAGGTTTCTCAGGTTCCTTCCATTTCTGGAATTTGATGCAGTCCCTTAAGAACAATGTAGTTTTACATAATGTGGAAGACTGGGGAATGCTTTCTCTTCCTGAGTTTTAGACCCCCTTTGCTTGTTTCCTCGGGTCACCTGCTCCATGTCCACACATCTCCCCAAGGTTATCCTGAGAGACTGGATCTCCTGAAGGAAGCGCAGTGCTTTTGTCTGGTCCGACTGGGAATAGCTGGGGATTAGACTATGATTTAAATGCAAGCACTCCGTTTAATGCTTTTAAACCACCATCTTCCCCTGGCAGTGGACAGACCTCTTCATTGTGTCATCAACGTCCGGGCGCTGCTCTTTCATTTAAATCGTTGCTTGCATGTTGAAACCCCAAGCCTTGCTCGGGCTGCCAGCCTCCAGTCCAGGCGGAGGTCCTGGCCCTGGAGGGCCGAGGGGGCGAGGAGCAGGCCTGAAGCCAGGAGGACGCTGAGCTTCCAAGGTCTGAGTCAGGTGTCACCCAGAAGGCTGGGAGGATGTGGGGAAGGCAGGGGGCGATTATGTAAATTAAGACATTATGGATCCCAGACTAGCAGCCCCACGAATAGGTAGGCATCTGTCTACACGAAGATACTGCTTCGGGTTTGGGCACTCACGCGGCTGTCCGTCACCCTCTTTGTTAGTGTACCCGGGAGTTGGCTAGCTCTCAGTACCTTCATCTATGCACTCGCGGAGTTGCGGAGTGGTTGTTACAATAGCATCTAACATATTCTAATTGCTTTACGTGTATGAACTCATTTCTCACAACAGCCAAGTGTGGCGGGTTTTTCATTATCCTCGAAGTCAGATGCACAGGAGGCCCGGGCCCAGAGCCCCATCCAGGACGACACGGCGGGCCAGTGGCGGAGCTGGGATCGCCCCCCCTTCATCTCTCTCACCCCCGCTGGGAACTGCTGGGCCAAGCAGCACGCCCTGCCTCTCGCATGACCTGTTTCCAGCTGTAATAACACTATCTATGGAGAGAGACATACGTTTTCATGTAAACTTGCCTTTGCCTAGTTCTCTCATACGGCATTTCCGTTTCTCGCTGAGGCCTCACGACACGGTTCCATCTCACAGATGAAAACTGGAGGACGGGCAGGTTAACTTGCCTAAGATCACCTACCCGGGGGGAAGGAGAGAAGTCTCCCCGCCTCGCTGGACCCACCAGACCCGGCTCACTCTCTCACTGTCGGTTGTGGTTTTCGCTGGCTTGGTTGATACGGAGTGCTGACGGGAAGTGGATCTGGGTCGTCCTCCCTGGGGGTTACAGTAATAGGAACAAAGAGTACTTCGCCTTTTTGTCCCTCTAGACTTTGGAATGGCTGCCGTCCTGTTTCTCTGCCTTAAATTCTAGGTATCCTGAGGCCCGGGGGTTGGGGGGTTCCCTGGCCTCTGCAGTCGTTCTCTGTCACGACGTGGCTGCCATCTCTCTGCGGTCCTGAGCAAAGTCCGCTGATGACAAAATCAAGCCCTCCTTGATCCGGCTGGGAAGACGCCCTCCGGCCCCCACTCCCCCTCAGCTTATAGAGCAAAGGCCCGGTGGTCTTCCGATTGGCCTGGAGAATTTCCATTCCTTGGGTTATTACCTCTGTCACATTGGTCCAGCGTCCATCTAGGCTTGGTGAAAAACATCCTCGGAGTTGCCTTTTCTTTCCCCAGGATTCTGACCCAAGTCCTTGAGGTCGAGCTAGACTTGCCATGTGACTAGTAGTGGGTCCACCTGGGAGCTTCTTAGGAATGCAGATTCTCAGGCCCCACCCCGCACCTCCCGAATCAGAATCTCTGGGGATTAAAGTTTTAGCAGGCTCTCCAGGTAGGGTGACCAGCTGTCGTGGTTGGCACCAGAATGGGGGGTTTTCTGGGTCACAGGACTTTTAGTGTTAAAACCGGGACAAAGTAGTGCCCCTATCTGGAGGTGATTCTTAACTGAGCTAGGGGCTGATGAGTGGTGGAAACTGTTGTGTGGTTTGAAGCGACCCTCCCTGTCCGGTCTTTTCTTGGGTTAGGATTGTGCTTCCTGCTCCTTTCCTCAGGACAAGTTGTGTCATTGTCCCAGGACGTGTGTGTGCACCCCCCCCCCCCCAGGAGACTACTTAGCCCCTCAAGCAGTTAGAACTCAGAAGTTGCCATATAAGTAAGGCTCTGCAGACTAGGTTAATTATGGCTGAATAAGAAGTTTTAGTTGAGACCCTTCTTTCTCTGGAAACTGGTTTCCTTCTGGCAGGTGGTCTGAGAAGCCTTTGGTAGCCTGGCATATGTGTTGTCTTTTTGCCAATATGAGGAAGAGACATTTATTGAGCCGAACATGCCAAATGCTGTCCTTCTGGGGTTACACTTTGCTAAATTATTCCTAGTGGGTCATTAAAACAGGTACCCTAAGGATGAAGTGTCAGTTGATTAGGGTACAAGGACTTTGGAGGGCACTTAACCCCTGCTGCTCAAAATGTGGTCCCCCTGGGAGCTTGTTAGAAATGCAAAGTGCAGGGCCCCACCTTGAATCAGAGCCTGCGGTTTAGCACCATCCTCGGGTGATTTGAATGCCCCTTTAAATTTTTAAAAAACTTTGCATATTTATCTTAGAAAGTGTTTTTTTGGGGGCGCACAGAGAGAGAGACAGGCAGACTCCCTGCTGAGTGCAGGGCTGGATGAGGGGCTCAGTCCCAGGATCCCGAGGTCGTGACCCTGAGATCATGACCTGAGCCACCCAGGTGCCCCTGATTGTCCTTTAAAATTTGAGAAGCCCTAAAGCCCTTGTTTCACAGATGAAAACACTGGGACCCAGAGAGGTTCAGTGATTTATTAAAGGTCGTACAATGAATTAGATTCGGCTAGATTTAGGGTCCGGTTCTGACACTCAGCTCCAGTGCTTGCTTTCCCCTTGTACCTGGCTGCCTTCTTACAAGGCCTTATTTTTTTTTTTTTTGGTTCTGATTATTAATGAACTTGAACTTAATTCAGTTTATTTAAAAAACTTTACATTCTGCCTTTCACTATTTCAGACTGGACTTCCGTTAATTTATCTGAGTGGGCGGTACTACTTTATTTCTTAATTTTGTGTGCCTGTGTGTTTGTTGGAGTCACTCGATAGTTGAATGAAATACTCCTTTTTTTCCCATCTGACGTAAGTTTCTGGAACTGGATGTATATAAATGCTTCCATCTTTATAAAGACAAATATTCCATATCAGAAAAAAATCAAACATTTTACCATTTTGTTGATGATTTCATAAATAACGGTATTTATTTTTTGTGGTTGCACTGTATGCACACACTGGGGTGAGTGTTCGTCATTATATGGTTGATCACATTGGATTTAGGGACTTGACCCAGGATCCATTATTTAAAAGGTATTTCCAGGATTTTGGTTCCATGTGATTATGAATTGACAGTGTCCTATGGCACCATTTAAAAATGTTCTGTGTTAAAATGTTGCAATGGTTACATATATTTACTCCACACTGATGGACATTTAGGTACAGAGACGCATTCTCACTTCAGCTCTGCCTGTTGCCCCGATACCAGGAGCCGCTCTGGTCCATTTCCTCCAGGTTGTAAACTCCATCTCATGCCAGGGTTAGTGAGGAGAATGGGGTTTCTACCTGCTCCTTATCCCTAGTTGTACCTAGTTCCTTGAACTTTGAGTCCTGTCTCTGACACCTGCCTTCCGAAGCGCTCAGTGGGCCCAGTTCCTGAACCTTTTGGGCCGGCTTTTAGTTCTTGCTCTCAAACCATTCCCGTATGTCTGTCTCTTCCATCTTCTGGAATATTTTCGACATCCTCGTCTGCCGTCATCTTGTCTGCTAGGGTTTATACCGTTCCGGTGCTTGATGTCATTGGGGGAGCGGGAGCTTTGAGAATGTACTAAATCTGCATGTTGGACTGCAAGTCTTTCATTTGTAATAAAAAAACTTGTATTTTTTCCTTACAAGCTCTTTCGTATTCCTAATGTTGTGTGTTTGCATATGCTCTTTGCTCCTCTCACCAGTCCCACTGAGTCACAACTCCTGGTCTTTATGATGCACTGACTTTGGGGAAACTTTCTTTTTCAATAAATTTGAATGTAATTTCTAACATTTTTTTTCTTTACTAATTCCTGACCCACAACCCCCAACCCCTCTATTTCCTTCCTTCTTCCTTCCTTCCTCCTTCTCTCCCTTTTTTCCTTCCTTCCTTCCTTCTTTCCTTTTTTTTTTTTTTTAAGATTTCATCTATTTGAGAGAGAAAGAGCACGAGAGAGAAAGAGCAAACATGAGCAGGGTGTAGAGGGGCAGAGAGAGAGGGAGAAGCAGACTCCCTGCTGAGCAATGAGCCCAATGAGGGGTTTGATCCCAGGATCCTGGGATCATGACCTGAGCCGAAGGCAGATGCCTAACTGACTGAGTCATCCAGGCACCTCTTTTTAAGGAGTCCCCCCCAATTTCTTGCATTAAAATTCTAAGGCTTCCCCCCACCCTCGTACTACCTGCTTTTCCTTCTCTCTTTTAAATTATAAAAACATGAAAAACTCAAATTTTCTGGAGTAGATACATTTTTATATCTAGTACTAAACATTTCAATTAAAAATTTTAGTTAAGTAATCTCCACACCCAACCTGGGGATCAGACTCACAACCCCGAGATCAAGAGTCGCATGCTGGACCAACTGAGCCAGGCTGGCGCCCCCCAGACGTTTCAATCTGGCTATCCTCTTTGTCCCAAGAATCATTCAGGAGAGTGCTCCATAGTTTCCAAGTAGGTTTCCTTTGGGAATGCTAGGCTTATGTTTTATTTTGTAGTCTTATGACATTATTACATTGTAGTCACATAGTACGACTTCTACAGTTTCTACTTTTTTTTGCACTTTGTTGCATTTTTTAAAATAGTCTGGGATGTAATAAATTTTGTAAATATTCCATGGTTAATTTAGTATTACTTAGGGATAAGCGACGGTTTGTCTCATTTCTGTGTTATATTCATTTTAAAAGAAAAAGCAGGAGGCGCCTGGGTGGCTCATTCAGTTAAACGTCTGCCTTCGGCTCAGGTCATGATTCCAGGGTCCTGGGATCGAGTTCCGTGTCTGTCTCCCTGCTCAGCAGGGAAACCTACTACTCCCTCTCCCTGATCCCCCCCCCACTCTTACTCTCTCTTGCTATCTCTCTCTCTCAAATAGATAAATAAAATATTTTAAAAAAAGAAAAAGAAAAAGCAGACATGGTTAACAGTCAGTACAGATCTTCCTGAACTTACGATTGGGTTACATCACAACTTGGAACTCTCCTAAGTCGAAAATACATTCAATACTCCTAACCTATCAGACATTATAGCTTAGCCTACTGTAAATGTGCACAAATGTGCACAGAACCCTTATGTCCACCTACAGTTCAGTAAAATCACCTGATGCCCAGCCTATTGTATAATCAGGTGTGGACCATCTCATATGATGCACTGAATACTGTACTGAAGGTGATAAACAGAATGGTCATGTGGGTGCAGAACAGTTGTGAGTTTATCGGGTGTTTGCCCCTGTGATCGCCTGTCTGGCTGGAGCTGGAGCTGCCACCGCCCAGTGTCCTGAGAGAGGATCATGCCGCACATCCCTAGCCTGGGGAAAGATCTAGATTCAAAATTTGAAGTATGTGTTTTCTACTGAATGTGTATTGCTTTTGGACCATTGTAAAGTTGAAAGGTTATAAGTTGAACCATTGTAAATCAGGGGCTGTCTGTACTTGGAAATCTCCCTGTCTCAGTTGCTGAGAGGAACCCAAGGGCTGAATCTTTATTATTTGGGTAGTCATGGGGCCAGGACTAGATGGAATTCCATGCTGAAAGACTCTCCTGACCAGGGCCACTCCTGAAATTACAGGCACTGAGAGGACAACATGATACCCCACAGAGCCTCAGGTAGAAATCCTTATTTGTTCTTGGACCATCTATCAGTCACCCTCTGGTAGGTTTGTGTGTGTTAGCCTCACACATTTTTGCTGCCTGTCAAAGTAATTGGGATCTGGTCATCGGGCTGGGACCTGGCTGTTCATCTCGCTGACATTTTAAGCACATTCACTTTTTCTCCTAAAAGAAACACAGATGGGGTAAGAGGAAGATGAGTTCTTCTCCCTTCCACTTGCTTTTTGAGTTGTGATAAGTAGGATTGCAAGTTCCTTTATCCAGTCGGTCAGTAAAAGTATCTTGAATGTCTATAGTGTGCCCTGATGATATATGGGCAAATGACGTAATCTCTGTCCCAGGGGAGAAGCTCCTTCACAATCCACAGCCTGGAAGACAGAGCTGGAACAGTATATAATGACAAATTAACACAGTTGATGGGGGAATGTGCAAGTGTTAGTGGAGCACAGAGGAATTAAATTTTCCACGAGAATGGAGGAACGGGGACAATACCAGGGAGAATGTGATATTTCAGGCAAGTCTTCAAATAGGAATGGATCCCGGCTGGACAGAGAAGGAGGGATAGGCATTCTCCTTGAAGGGAACATTGTGACAAGGGCATAAAGTCAGACCGGGGACGGCATGCATGGGAAAGAGTCGTCAGCCTCATGCTTAGAGAATATTGTGTGTGGTTTGGGTTTGAGAACAGTGAGGCTTGGCGGGGTTAGTTTAGTGTCAGACTGTTAAGAGCTTTGATTGCCAGGTAGAGGTATTTGTACTTTACTCTGTGGGCAGTGAGTAGCCATTGTAGGTTTTTAAGGATGGGGTCAGATCTGCCTTTTATAATTCTGCTATTGGTTTTTATAATTTTGGTTCTCTGATGTAAATGTCTACAACCCAAAATGTGACTTGTCTAGAGGAAGGATTGAATTTTTCTTTTCCTGTAATCTATGATGTATGATTCCGTTTTAGATGTCTGTGCCACTTGCCATGAACATGCTACCTGCAAGCAAACCAAAGGGATGAAGATGTGTGTTTGCAAATACGGATTTGTGGGCAACGGGAGGACTTCCTGTATTGGTAAGCTCTGAATCTTGGGTGAAGTTGAAAAGCTGAATCAAGTAATGAGATCCTCTAGTGTTAAAGAGCCAATGTCCTTGTGGGGAAGATGTTGTTTTGTTCACATGTTTCTATTACAAGAAGTTTTGTCCATTATAATATGCCTTTGTTTTAGTGTTTGGATATAGCCTTTCTGTAGCGTTTCCAAGGAAGTATCTTTTGTGTTAAAGGGTCATTGAACTTGAATCTCTGGACATTCTCTGACCCAACACAAATGTGAGATCTGCTTCAAGTCTTGCGTTGAACTTAACAACTTGAGTAAATATTGCCTTCCTTAATTTCTCTGGGTTGTTTTAATGTAAAATGATTTGTATTAGTACCCTGAGGAAAAACAAAACACAATTGCCTATTGGACTTTTTGGCTAATTGGTGAAGTAGTATTGCTTTGAGTCTTATGTCTCCCAGAATCCATCCTCCAGATTTTTTTTGTAGTTGTAGCCTTTTGGGGTCTTGGGTGGCTTAAAGGAACACAAAGACCTTTATGAAATATCTAAGGTTATTTTTTTGGCTTCATGGCCTCCACTGTGCTGTGATAGTCGAGCAGTATCCGGGCTCAAGCCCAATTCAGAGAGAGGGAGACTCTCACAGCACATTTATCATAGTGAATGTCAGGAGAATCACACACGCAGCAACTTTGTCATGTGCAGTACGGATATTGATAGTTTGCCTTGCGGTTGGTTGTGCACTGACTGTGTAGACAGCCTTATAATATCTTTGGGTTTCTTCTTCCTAAAGAAAAACAACAATTCCCAGTTCCAAAAGTCATATTCTGCGTCACAGATATAAGCTGTCAGAGTCACACACCATCGTCCATTCCTGCGGGCTGGATTTGTGCCCACTTTGACCCTCTCTCTTTGGGCTATTGCCCAGAAGAATTGTGGCTGCCCTGCAGTCCGATGTTCCTGAGGCATTTCTCGAATCCTTCTCCTCCCACGGCTTGCTAGCAGGGGCTTGGAAACGAGGTGGGAAATGAGCCTGGACAAGCCTTTTCTGCTCCCTCCCAAAAGGCAGTCCCCCTCCCACGGAAGCTCACCCCGATCTTGATTGCTCCTTGACTTCTGAATAGAAACTTCTCTTCATGGGAGCAAGGGGCTTATTGACTTATGTGGTACTTGCGCTCTGACACTAGACACTGCCTACGCCAGTACGTGGCCTGCTGAGACCACACCATGGGTCACAGGTACATTACCTGTATGCCCCGGGTGCTGTAACATGGTTGGCAGTCAAGGGGCCTCAGAAATTTAGAATTCTCTACAAACCCACTGTCCCTTCTGGTGAAGCCTGCAGGGGAGACCTGTCTCACAAACGATAGCCAAGGACAGAAATGTGCCTTTTTATGGGTGCCTGGGCTTGTGTCCAAAAGCCCCGTGTGGTGCTCATCAGCTGGGCTGGACACTTGGCCAGGCAGTGGCTTGAGGGCTGTCTCTCCCTGCTTCCATGTGGGTCTCACTGTAGACAGTGTTAACCATGAACTGTGTTCTATGTTCAGTGACATTTCCAAGAAGATGACACCTGTAAGGAAAATGGGGAGAAAAAAAAAAAAAGGAACGCCAGATTTTAGGAAGGGTACTTTTGAGCTAGCAAGAATTGAGTGTAATTATGAGGGGGGAACCCATGCTATAGTCAAACACTAAATAACGATCAGAAAAACTCCAGTGCACAAATTGATGACATCCCTCCCCAAACAAAATAAAACAAAACAGTCAGTGGCAGAGATCAGCTCTGAAAGAATACATATGAAATTGGTCACAGGAGTTCTTCTGCTGGTAGAGACCAACCAGGGTAGAGTCAGCAGAGGCTGGCCTGCGGGCCAAATTTGGTCGCTGCCTGTTTTTGTAAATAAAACTTTATTAGAAGACAACGTTGCTCATTTGTTTGCTTATGGTCTTGTGGCTGCTTTTTGCTCTAAAACCATGCGCGAGCACTTGCACTGGAGACCCGGGACTGGCCCTTCACAGAAAAAGTTTGCCAAGCCCTGAGCTGCAGGACAAAGACAGGAGGGAGATTTACCTCCATTTGACATCTATGTCCGATGACTGCATTAAAAATACTCAAGGCAGGCTTCTGCAGACTCATCCAGCATCCTCTATTTCAGCTCCTTCTCACGGGGTGACTAATTCGAATGGCTCATTGACGATCAGCAGGCGCTGTTCCTGCCGCAATGTCAGCTCTGCTCCTGGGATGAGGCTTAAGCACTAATTCCATTGTGTTTCCTGGTAACTCAGAAGTAACAAATTTTCCGGTTAATCACTGGATGCAAAATCATCCTACTCTGCCTTTCATGAAAAAAGCAGGAGAGTGGCTGGCTGAGCCGGCAAAATGGGATGCTGCTACATGTGTTTCTTTCACAAGATCTTCTTGAGTATGGAGAAGTGGAAAAAGAATCACAATCCACAGCTTGGAAGACAGAGCTGGAACAGTGTATAATGACAAATTAACACGGTCGATGTGGGAATGTGTAATCCCCTTCTCCCAACCTTCAAATAAGATGCATGTTCAGACTAAGATGTTGGGTTTCTCGTGTGTGTGTGTGTGTGTGTGTGTTAAATATTTTATTTATTTATTTTAGAGAGAGCGTGAGTGGGGGGGGAGGGGGCACGGAGGGAGAGAGAAACTTTAGCAGACTCCGTGCCCAACGTGGGGCTGGATCTCACGACCCTGAGATCATGAACTGAGCCGAAATCAACAATCGGCTGCTTAACTGACTGAGCCCCCTGGGCGTCCTCTCTGGTGGTTTTATTTATTTATTTTTTTAATATTTATTTATTTATTTATTTATTTATTTGACACACAGAGAGAGATTACAAGTAGGCTGAGAGGCAGGCAGAGAGAGAGGAGGAAGCAGGCTCCCTGCCGAGCAGAGAGCCCGATGCGGGCCTCAATCCCAGGACCCTGAGATCATGACCTGAGCCGAAGGCAGAGGCTTTAACCCACTGAGCCACCCAGGCGCCCTCTCTGGTGGTTTTATATGCACCTGGCGCACGATGACAGGGGACCCATGCCCTGTGGTCTGAGAAGGGTCATGAAGAGTAAAGAGGCTGGGGAAACAGACCCTTGGGATGTTGTCACAGAATAACAACTTCCGAGTCTGTAGCCCAGGAGAACAGTCTGGGTGGTTGGACCTGGTATGGATTGATAGCCCTTTCTGTGCATTGTCTCAATGTATCAACAGATAAAAACGAGTGCCAGTTTGGAGCCACTGTGGTCTGCGGAAACCACACATCTTGCCACAACACGCTCGGAGGCTTTTACTGCATTTGTCTAGAAGGATATCGAGCCACAAACAACAACAAAACATTCATTCCCAATGATGGCACTTTTTGCACAGGTACTCGGCGGGGGGCTGTCGTGACGGTAGGACAGTGTCCGGCGTGTGGAGGAGGAGAGGGCCCGGCCGGACAGGGCGTGGTTTCAGGGAGGGACTGTCCCTGCAGAAGGTCTGTGGGGGGATTTGGGACATGGACTGAGTGTTAGTGTTAGGAAACCCTTGTTATTTTTGTTAGCTGGCATCACAGCTCCGTGATACTAGAGATGATGTTCTCATTTTGGTAGACGCGTGCTGAAGTATCTAGGGGTGTCAGGAGGTATCTAATGTTACTACGATCTCTAAAGGGTCTTAAATGACAGACTATGAGCAGGTGTTCAGTCTTGGGGGGGTGGGTCTCTAGGATTTCACTGGAATATTTTTTCTCTTGTTCTGTGCTTTTGAACATTTTTCGACCAGACAAGGAGGGGCTCTTAGATACGGTGTTTCTGTAACCTCAGCTGGGGTGTTCTTGGGGTGACTCTGGCCCTGTGCACACTGCCCACCAAGGGCCCAGGAGGTGGGCATTGTGATGTTGGCTTCTGGGAGCTCCGAGTGGTGCCCAGTGAGAAATGGGGCTTGGCTCTCAGAGGAATTAGGTGGGCCAGGAGGGCTGTGTTTTGGATCTCAGCTGCTCTGAAGCTTGGGGCACATGTTGGTTGAATACAGTGGGTGGGCAAAATCCTAATTTTCACTGGGCCCTGAAATTCTTGGCCGAACTCTGTGTAATAGCATGTCATGACATTGTAGCTCTTTGGTTTTCTAAGAAAATCTAGGAACAGTAAGGAAGAGGAAGGGCAGGAAAAGACTCCAGGTTCTGCAATGGTTTTGCATAGAACTAATGACTTTTCTTAAAAGCTTTGTGATATTTGAAGGTTTTGGGGGGGGAAGGGAGAGGAGAACATGTTGTATCTCCTAACCCACCAGGAAGCGCAGATTCCAAAGCTCTGATTCAATTCTCCCTCTTGACCTGTACCAAGGTAAAAAAATCCCTCATGGGGCCCACTTGATTTATTCTTGGCATGAATGAACTGCATTCCCTCAGAGAAAACATTTTATGATATACTGTTGTTTTTGGTAGCACATGGCTTGTTGTGCGGTTGCAGAAGTGTAGTGCTGCAGAATTAAATTAGATGTGTCAAAAAAACAACATATCAATTAAAACATTTTTTAATTTAAATTCAATTACCAAGGTATAGTACATCATTGGTTTTTGATATAATGTTCGATGATTCATCATCGAACACCCAGTGCTCATCCCACAGGTGCCCATTTTTAAAAAACCCGACCAGGTGATGATAGGGTGTTTGGTTCATCTGAGACACATTTCTCACGTAGTCCCGTGTGCCAAGGTGGTGCCAGCAGCTGGTGATGGCAGCCAGCTAATATCAGTATGAAGTGTTTGTCATAGGTGAGCAAAGGACTCTTAGGGAATCTGTAATCCATGGGGGCTCTGGGTAGTGGGGAAGGGATGAGGGAACTTTCTGGAGGACATGATACCCGAAATTGTGTTTTCAAGGCTGCGGGAGTTTGTTGGGGAAAAACTTTTCTCACTGTATCTATCACTTGAGTTCTCAAGGATGCATTTGACTTTAAAAAAAAAATATGAAGGAGGAGAGAAGGAGAAGGAGAAGAAGAAAGAAATATTTTGTGCAACGGCCAGGTAGATGTCAGCCTAATAAGAACCAGTCCTCCTGGAACAAAATCCTGATCTTGGCTCTTCTCTTTCTTCTACTTGTTGTAATGATTTAGTGACCTTTTGTGTGTGTGTGACCTTTTTTTTTAAAAAATGCGATATAATTCACGTACCATCAGATTCACTCTGTTAAGGTATACAGTTCAGTGCTTTTTAGTATATTCACAAAGTTGTGCGACCACCACTGCTATCTAATTTCAGAACACCTCCATCACTTCCAGAGAAGGCCCATATCTGTGGGCCGTCATTCTTGTGACCTCTCCTTTTGAGGGCTCCGGTTTTCACTTTGTAAAAGCTGATGGGTGACTTTTCTCTGAGTGTTCTCAGCATCACAGCTGCCACAGGAACAGCAGTGGACTTCAGCTGGGGCTGAGGCTTAGCACGTTTGGGGGTGTCAGGGGTTATCCGGCGTTTGTCTGGAACCACAGGATGTGAATCCTGGGTCCTGAATCCTAAGAACTCCTGCGACCGGGCATCGATTGTACTTCGCAGAGTCTGAGCCAGATTCGGGAGCTGCTTGCCGGTGGGCCTCTTCGGATGTCACCCACGAGAGGGTTCTGGTTCCGGAGAGCTTACAGATGTCCTGGCCCCCAGACAAGGTCTTGGCTGAGGGAGAAGCTCTGTGGCGTTTCAAACGTGAGGAGGGTGGGAGAGAGAGGAGGCTGGTGTGGGAGCCGGCCTGGGGCTGTCCTCTCCCTACCAGCCGGACTCCAAGGAGGCATGGCCCTAGCACGTCTGCTGACAACTGCAAAGTGACTTTTGTGCGCCTGTGAATTCTCCATCTTGGGAATCCATCTCGAAGCTGATGGCAGCTGCAGCCTTCTCTTCCGTCAGCTCATTTCCTGCAGTATCAAGGGCCTGATGCCATTCCTTCTAGAGAAATGTAACAGCATTTCAGCCTTGACTAGGAAATGGGGGCAAGGGAAGGAAATATAAAGAACCCAGAGGGAGTGAATGGCTTGCCATTCATGAGTTTCTGGAACCTTCTGCTCAGAGACTGTATCACAGAGTCTGCCTGTGGTGAAGTAAACACCGTCATCCTAGATGTCAATCCCTACCCCTGCCAAGACGTCTGTTGGTTTCTCTCCCAGGTCAGGAACTGTTTTCCATGCGAGCCTTCGCTCTCAAGCCTGTCAGCTGCCCCGTTGTTTCTGGCCCAGGAGTGGCCCGCCATGCGCTCAGACAAACGTGCCGTCCCGCGGGGCTTCTGCCGGCTCTGGGGGGGGTATTGGCCAGTGGACTTGCAGCTGTCCTGAGCTTTCTCCCAGTGCTCTTTCCAACTGGGATTTTGCTCCCCAAATCCTAGTCCTTTGATTTAGCCGGGTTTGATGCCCAAAGTGTCGTGTTTTACTACTCTGAAAGAAGGAAGAAACAAGGAAAGATAAGCCTAAGGAGAGGTGTGCTGAGGAGTTATTGCTACACTCAGCAGTGCCCTGCTCATCACCAATGGCTTCTTGACTATGTTCCCTGTGGAATCCCCTGGACTCCTGCTTAGTTAGGCTGCTAATGGTGGTGGGTGATGGCTTCAGGCTGCTCCAGCTCCTGGGAAGGAGAGAGAGGCCCAAGATCTTGGATCAGAAGATGATTAAACCAAAGCACTCTTCCCTTAAATGTGAGAGGCTTTGATGAAGGCACCGCTGTTTCTCTTTGCGAGTGAAGGGGCATGCCTGTGTTGCCACACTGGTGAGCAGCTCCCACACTTCACCCTTGCCTCTGGCTTCTTCACGCTCTAGGAGGCAGGCACCCCAGGTCCCTTCCCAAGGCCTTGTTGAGTGTAGTAGACTATGTACACATATTTTACCACCCCACATGGTTCTTTTTTTGCTCCACTAATTTGAAGTTTTGGGAGAAGTAATTGGGACAGGAGCTTTGAGGCATCTATAAAGTAGATTTTCCTAAGCAAACTAGCAATATTGGTAAGATTGTGAAGGAAATGGGTAGCCCTTTGAGTTCAGGCTCTTTGCTCATGACCGATGCCTCTCTGAGCATGACCTGAGAGATCATTCTCCATTTATTCAGCTGTTGCTTTAGCAAGAGTTTTGTATCAAGAAGGATGAAGCTGTTACCTGAGGATAGAGCTCTGGGATAGAGTAAAGGTGAATGGGTGATTTAGTTCTGATTGTAATGCTCTGTGATTGTCCTTCCTAAAACAAACAGAAGAATAAGCCAATATGTTTTTCCCCAAAAGGAGTATGGTTTTGTTTTTTCCATTTATTAAAAAAATCACACACTTATGTAGAGTGGTTAAGCAATTATGCAAAAGCATAAGGAGAAAGAAAAAAAATCACCTAATATTAACTCAGAGGCAACAACTCTTAGTATTTTGGTGAGGCTCTTTTTTTTCTTTTTAAGAGGGTTGGGGGAGTGTAGAGAGAGAATCCCAAGCAGGCTCCACACCCAGCCAGAGCCTGAGGTTGGGCTTGTTCTCACAACCCTGAGATCATGACCTGAGCTGAAATGAACACTTACCTGACTGAACTACCCAGTCACCCGGTAAATCTCTTTTAAGATGCTTGTATGCATATGTACTGCAGTCATGCTTTTATTTATTTATTTGTATTTAAAGATTTTATTTATTTTATATATAGAGAAGGAACAAGCAAAGGGGCCGAGGGGGAGGGAAAGGGACAAGCAGACGCCACACTGATCGTGGAGCCTGATGCAGGGCTTGAGCCTATGACTCTGAGATCACTACCTGAGCCAAGATCAAGAGTCAGACCCTCAACCGACTGAGCCGCCCAGGTGTTCCTATAATCATAATTTTAGATTAATAACATGTATGCATATGTTGTCCCACAGTATGATATTTTGTTTTTATACCATATGATATTGTTTTTTCCATATGTAACTCCATGAAGAGAAGACAGAATTTATTTTAAGCACAACACATGGTCTTTCCATTTCAATAAAAATAAATATAGGGGGCACCTGGCTGGCTCAGTCGGTTGACCATGTGACTCTTGATCTCAGGGTTGTGAATTTGAGCTCCACATTGGGTATAGAGATTACTAAAAAATATAACCTTAAAGGGGCACCTGGGTGGCTCAGTGAGTTTAACTCTTGGTTTCTGCTCAGGTCATGATCTCGCGGGTTGTGAGATTGAAGGGTGTGGTGGGCTCCACGCTCAGTGGGGAGTCTGTATGAAGAGTCTCTCCCTCTACCCCTCTTCCCATTCTCTCTCACTCTCAAATAAATAAATCTTTTAAAAAATCTTTAAAAATATGTACATATATAACCAAGAAAAATGAAAATATATGTTCACAAAGACTTGCCCACAAATGTTCATAATATCCAAACTGGAAACAGCTCACATGTTCAATCATTTGAGGAGGATGGGTAAACAAATTGTGTGATGCATTCCTTGAGTGGATTACTACTCATCAATAAAAGGAACTATCTCTTGGGGGGCCTGGGTGGCTCAGTCATTAGGCGTCTGCCTTCGGCTCAGGTCATGACCCCAGCGTCCTGGGATCCAGCCCCCTGTTGGGCTCCCTGCTCAGCGGGAAGCCTGATTCTCCCTCTCCCACTCCCCCTGCTTGTGTTCCCTCTCTTGCTGTCTCTCTCTCTGTCAAATAAATAAATAAAATCTTAAAAAGAAAAGGAACTATCTCTTGATACATACACAACAAGGAGGAACCTCAAAAACGTTATGTTGAACAGAAGATGCCTTCACAAAAATATGCATTATGAGAGTCCATTTACATAAAGTACAGGCAAAAATAATTTATCGTGATAGAAATCAAAAGGGGGTTATTTAGGGCACTTAGCTGGATCAGCTGGTGGAGCGTGTGACTCTTGATCATGGGGTTATGAGTTTGAGCTCCTTTTTGGGTGTAGAGATTACTTAAAAGTAAAATCTTTCTTTTTAAAAAAGAAGTGATTGTTTGAGGGTGGGGAGGGCAGATTGGCTGGAAAGAAACTAGAGGGAACTTGCTGGATGATGGGAATGTTCTCTCTCTGGTTTTGGATGTTGGCTACATGGTTTGTATGAGATTACCACAACTCATGAACTTCGCACTTAAGATCACTACATTTTGGGGGGCATCTGTGTGGCTCAGTTGGTTAAGTGTCTGACTCATGACTTAAGTTCAGGCCATGATCTCATGGGTTGTGAGACTGAGACCTGAGTCAGGCTCCACACAGAACAGGGAGTCTGCTTGAAGATGCTCTCCGTCTGCCCCTCCTCCACTCTCTCTCTCTCTCAAATAAACTAGTAATTAAATATTTTTTTGAAAGTTCAGTACTTTTAAAATATAAACTATAACACTTAAAAGTTAATATAGAGCTAGATATATAATACCTTATATCTATTAACTACACAGAATTTATTATGTGGATGTACTGTGTTACTTAACTGATTATTTTTTCCCCCTCTTGTGGTCTCCTGTTCTTTTGTTTTGTTTTTTTTGTGGTTTGTTTTTTTGCTATCATAAGAAATGCTATAATGAACATCCTTGTACCTACATCTCCACAGGTCGTTTTTCCTTGTTATAAATTCTGGAAGATAATTTCTGTGTCACAGATATACCTACACGTTGTTACTTTTCAGTACATTGGGCCAGACTGTCTTCCAAAAAGTTCACACCAATATTCTCTCTCACTAATCATTTCATGAAGGTCTTCATTTCTTCACATCTTTGCCAACACTGGACATTAGCAACGAATGATGTGAATTGTACTGTCTTGATTTTAAATGTGTGTTTGTGTCCCTCTAAATAACTGTGTCTGCTTAAGATGCAGCCTTCTTAGGTGAACTTGGCATTTGAGGAGGCAGCACGGCAGGAAAAAAGCAGTAACGTTACTTTCCAGGATGTGAGGAAGTAGTTTTCGTCTCCCCTGCATGGAGTCGGAAGGAACTAGTAATTAGTTGGCTACAGGGGGAAGAGCAGGCTGTGAGAGCATTTTCATTGAGGTGAAAATTCTTCTGTGCACTTTTATCATTGAGTCCATTCTGAGCCTTCAGGTTTTAAAGGCTTCTCCAGGCCAGAGCTTTCGTGTAATGGGGCGTTCAGGGACTTGCCCCTCGGCACGCCTCCCAGAGCTAAACCCTTGCTTCTTTGACACTCCTGTTCTAGCTAAGGGTCCACCAAATGGATTTTGGATTCTGTCCGAGAGCATTCCGATCCAAGGGGCAAGCCAGGGGCCCGCTCCCCAGACCACAGCCAAGAAACCCAGGAGAGTGTGTGTATGTGTGTGTGCGAGGGCATTGCTCATGGTCACACTGGGGGTTGGGCCCAGGCTTTGAAGGAGTGGCTTGTGATCCAGGAAGAACTGAGTCCGCAGAAAGGCAAGGCCCATCCATGTATTAGCCAACATGTATTAGCCAACATGTATTAGGACCTAATTAGCTTCATTTTACAAAAGTGGTTTAGAAAGGTTAAGGAACAGACCTGAGTACATCTAATAAGTAGCAGAATCAGTTCTCAAACCTGGGTCTGTTTGACTTTCAAACCCAGACTATTAGATGAAAAGAGTAAATATAGAACATTGGGGCCCTGGGACCAGGTCAGCGTGTCCTGCTCGGTTTTGCTACTTTCTGGCAAGGAATTGTTCTGGCTGTGGATAAAGTTAAATAGTCCAGTATACACAATGGGACAAGGGAAATTTCCCCCTTGATTAGTTAGGTTTGTTAATAAGGTGGCTCAGTTGCCCAGAACGTTTTTCCTTCCCAGCAAACATGACCTTGGAGGCCCCATGGAATCCATCACATGGAGAAGTTATTCTCATGAGGTTAACATGTTTACCCAGCCAAGATTCTAGAATAGGTTAGAAAAGGGATGGTTTGTGACCACTGAGAGGTAGCAGGACATTAAAAGTCAAAATCACGTCACCGATCTCAGGGATACATGCTCGGTGCTTCTGGGCTTCATTAAGATAATGGGTATGTTTGTCATTGTCTGTGGACAAGATGGAATTATTGATTGAATGATGGTACAGGGCGATTGTAATGGGAGACACGGTGTGGCCAGTGGCTAAGGGTGTGGTCCTGGAGCTACATACCAAGTCTGGCTTTCCCCCCACTTAACCTGCATGATTTCAGTGTAGTTACTTACCAACTCTGTGCTTCCCTTACTTCCACTGTAAAATGGGGATAATAATAGCATCCAGCTCATGGGGTTATTGTACGGAACAAGATGGAAATAATTAGTAATAAATAATGAAGAGTTTAGAACAGTGGCTGGCATGTGCCAGATGACATGCAGGAGTCATTGGGATTAGCAGTCATGATAACAATCATTGTTATTAGGTTGTTGAATGACTGGACACAAAGCAAGCTGATTAATGACTGTGGTGATTCATACAGAGCTGATCAGTGTCTAGAAACTCTGTCTTTCCCCTACCATTGCTACCTAGCCACATTTTTGCCCTGTGGCACTGGTACTGCCTGTTTCTAGAAGTCTACTGAAAAATCCATTTATTCCCACTCACTGTCTTCTGAAGAGCCTGGGGCAGATGGGCAGGCTGGAAGATGATTACTGTGTCAAAGGTATACATCCACATTTTACAAACTCCCACTTAGAATAGAGGATCTTGATAAGCTAAAATGATGGATCCAAGTCTAGGAATGCATGTTGGATCCTGCAGTGTTGAAATCATCTCTAAAGTTTGTGCTGGATTGAGATTGATTTTATTTCATATTATTTAGATTTTAAGAATCCTTTGTTAACTATTACCCTGAAGTCCATGATTTTATTATCAACAACTGTGTTATTTTTAAAGATTTTATTTATTTATTTGCGGGCGAGGGAGAACACAGAGGGAGAGGGAAAGGGGGAAGCAGGCTCCCCACTGAGCAGAGAACCCCATGTGGGGCTCGGTCCCAGGACTCTGAGATCGTGACCTGAGCTGAAGGCAGACGCTTAACCGACTGAGTCACCTAGGCGCCGTATTATCAACAATTATTTCACTGAGTTTTTATTGGTTTCATTTCTTACCTCTTGGTTGGTTTTTTTTTTTTAATTATGTTTTCCCTTTCTTGACATTCTTTATTCTGATGTTTTTCCCTGGCTTGAATGTTTTTCAAAATCTTTTTCAGAAAAGAAATATCAAGAGTTGCCTGGGTGGCTCAGTGGGTCGAGCTTCTAGCTCTTGATCTTGGCTCAGGTCTTGATCTCACAGTTCTGTTTGAGCCCTGCATTGGGCTCCGCACTGGGTATGGAGTCTGCTTTAAAAAAAAAAAAAAAAGAAAGAAAAAAAAAGAAATGTCAATAGTATAATTTCTGAGATCCTTCATGTTCTAAAATGTCATTCCTTGACTTAAATATAGCACTATGTCTTGCTCCCTTTTCCTTAGAACTCTGTAAATATTCCACTACTATTTGGTGTTTCAGACAAGAAGTCCTAGGTCAGATTGTTTTCTTTTCTTCGTAGATTACAATTTCTTTCTCTCTTGTTTCAGAGATTTTTCTTTTATTCCATGAAATTCAGAATGACTTTCACTTTTCAACATTAATGCCTGTCACTTCAAAAGGCTGTTTGGATGTGAATACATAAGCAGAGGAATTTTTCCCTTTGATGTTAATTTTTTTTGACATTAACTTTTAATAAAAATTTATTTACTTCTTTATTTTAGAGAAAGACAGTGAACACAAGCAGGAGGAGCAGAGGAAGAGACAATCTCAAGCAGACTCCATGCTGAGCATGGAGCCTGACTTGGGGCTCAGTCTCATGATCCTGAGATCATGACCTGAGCTGAAACCAAGGGTCAGACACTTAACTGACTGAGCCACCCAGGTGCCACCTGCAATTTCTGTTAAGTGAACATTACATATTTTGGATCTGTCCTTATATTGTTTATTGTCCTATAGCTTCTGTCTCTTGTGATTTCCTTTTCTATGTGTTTCTGGAGAATTCTTCAAGTTGGAATTTGCAAATCTATTTTTTAGCAGTGACCAACCTATTATTCAGTGCCTCTATTGGGTTTTTATTTTTGGCATTCACATTTTGTTTTTAATTGCCAATATCTCATTGTGTTTTTCAGAAATTTTCCTTTTCCCATGGATTGCACTACCTTCTTCTTCTTCTTCTTCTTCTTCTTCTTCTTCTTCTTCTTCTCCTTCTCCTTCTCCTTCTCCTTCTCCTTCTCCTTCTCCTTC
>LNAC01000070.1:4444836-4482727 GCA_002007465.1 Ailurus styani | reverse complement strand
CCTCCTCCTCCTCCTCCTCCTCCTCCTCCTCCTCCTCCTTCTTCTTCTTCTTCTTCTTCTTCTTCTTCTTCTTCTTCTTCAAGATTTTATGTTTAAATAATCTCTACGCCCAGTGTAGGTCTTGAACTCACAACCCTTAGATCAAGCGTTGCATGTTCTACCAACTGAGCCAGCCAGGCACCTTGATTACAGTATCCTCTTAATCTGATTTGGACTTCTGCATCTCTTCATACGTCAAGAGTGTTTGGGTCGTCTATTGCTGCATAATGGTACTCCCTGCCCCTGCCCCATACCCCATTTAATGGCTTGTAATAACAATTTAGTATTACTCACAGTTCCACGGCTAGGTGGTTCCCTCAGTCATGTGGAATCATTCAGCTGGTGGCTGGGCTGGGCTGGTAGTTGAAAGAAGGCCTCTCTCACATTTTAGGGCCTTGATGCTGACTCTCAGCCAGCACACCTTAGTTTTCCATGTGGCCTCTTCACATGGCGTCTCATCTTTAGGGTGTCCCCTGAGTGCCTTCTCTCCCAAGCATGAGCATTTGGATTTCCTTACAACATGGCCACCGTACGCTAACAGGAAGAGAGGAAGCTGCCAGTTGTCTCCACGATCAGGTTCACAGAAGGCACAGCATTGACTTCTGTTGCATTCTATTGTCCAAAGCAAGGCTCTAGCCCAGGGGGAGGGGAAATGGATTCCACTCTTGAATCTCCAAGAAATGGCCACCATCTTTAGAGATGATCTCCCAGATTTTCCCCAAAGTTTGCTGCATAAGAGATGTAGGTTGATCAGAACTGGTATCTTCTGTGTCTTTTAGCTATTAAATGAATTACTGCCTTCCAAACAATGACCAGTGAGTGATGAGGAGTTCATTGGTCCAAGACCAAAATGCAAACAAAAAGGAGAATATAGTGAATTTTAATAAAGTCACAAACAATTTAAAAGGGTTCTGATACTATTTTCTTCCTTCTTTTGTGAACGGTGTTAGTAGGTTTTAGAAAATAAAACAAAATGAAATGCTCTTTACCTGGCAAAATAGAATACTGGCCACTTTATACTGGTCCTTCCAAAATGACCAACCTCTAAAATCCTAAAGCTTGGTAACAACCAGGCTTTCTTCAGTCTTGCTATTCCCTGTTCTTTGGTCCCCTCCCCCCTACTCCTCCACCAGGGTTCTTGCGAGTGTCCTGGGAAAAGTCCCATTTCACTTAAGGTATTTTTTTTCTCTAGGTGAAATTAGTGTTTGTATGGCTCTGATGGAATTCCTACCGTTTTTAGTTTTGTTCTCTAAGTCATTTCTGGGGGGAAAATCTGCTAACTGGCAGAGAGTTGTCTTCTCCAGTCTCTGAATTACTGTGCAGTTTTTCCCGCTGTACCTGATACTTTTGGCAGTCTTTAGTCTAGGAGAGAAGTCTGCCAAGGGGCATGTCATTTTCTTTTTGAATCTTGTCTTAAGTTCTTGTAATCTTGATAAAGTTAATGAGACCCTTCTGAATTTTCCTCTTACTACCTGCCTCGCCATCCTTTGCTCATGAACTAGAAAGCATTTTTCACTCTGGTTTAAATTGTTTTATATTTGGAGTTCCTCTTCAGGTTTCTTTTCTTTTCTTTTTTTATTTTTTAAAGAGAGGAATAGGGGAGGGGCAGAGGGGGAGAGAGAAAAAATCTTAAGCAGTCTCCATGCCCAGCAAGGAGCCTGACAAGGGGCTTGATCTCATGACCCTGAGATCACGACATGAGCTGAAACCAAGAGTCAGACACTTAACAGACTGAGCCAGCTGGGTGCCCCATTCTTCAGGTATTTTAGTATGAGGTAGAGACCATCCTTATTTTGTAGTGATTGGATTTTTTTTTTTAAGATTTTATTTATTTATTTGACAGAGAGAGAGAAGAGATCACAAGTAGGCAGAGAGGCAGGCGGGGTGGGGGGCGGGGAGCAGACTCTCTGCTGAGCAGAGAACCTGACGTGGGGCTCGATCCTAGGACCCTGGGATCATGCCCCGAGCAGAAGGCAGAGGCTTAACCCACTGAGCCATCCGGGTGCCCCTGAATTTTTTTTTTTTAAGATTTTTTTATTTGACAGAGACACAGCGAGAGAGGGAGCACAAGCAGGGGGAGTGGGAGAGGAAGAAGCAGGCTTCCTGCTGAGCAGGGAGCCCAATGCTGTGCTCAATCCCAGGACCCTGGGACCATGACCTGAGCCAAAGGTGGATGCTTAACGACTGAGTCACCCAGGTGCCCCTGTAGTGATTGAATTTTTTTTAGCATACTTTTCAGGGGCTCTTTTTGTTGGGTGTCAGAGAGTGGGTGATGGTCCTTGGTTTTTGTAAATTTCCAAAACAACATTGACAAGGATTTATTGAGTACCTTTTACTATGGTGGCATAAAGAAAGGGCATATGAAAAGAACCTTTGGGGAATGTACTAAAACTCATGATCCCATTGCAAACAAATGTGTCTAGTTTTGTAAAGGTAGGTTGAGAATATGAGAAATGGCTGTTCCAATGCCCCTCTGCCCCTATGTTTCCCTTTTTCTGTTTTTTCTCTTCCTTCTCATATCTGGGTCTCAAGATGTAGATGAGTGTGAGGTTTCCAGCCTGTGCAGGCAAGGAGGACGGTGTGTGAACACTTATGGAAGTTTTGAATGCTACTGTACGGATGGATACTTGCCAAAGAATGGGCCTGAGCCTTTCCACCCGGCCAGAGATACCACGTCATGCACAGGTGGGTGTCTGCCAAAGAGGGGAGCTTCCTGAAAGTGGGGTACTGCTCTCTCATGACTTTCTCCTGCTCAGGTGGCCATGGGGCCTGTGTTGGGGATATGAGTGGAGATGATCTATTCCTTTGCACATCTGTACAACCTATAACAAAAACTCAATATTACAAGGTAGAAGGGGCTGGCTATCTTACAGTTAAAAAAAAAAAAAAGCTACCATTAGTGAACTTCTGGGATTTTGAGCAGTTAGTAGATATTCTCCCATGAACCATGATTTTAGATAGTAAACATAGCTGTGCTGGTAAGGACCAGCAACAGAAAAGTGACTCTGAAAATTACAAAGCCATATATATCTGAAGGTGTTTTGCAATTCAAATGGTTTACTTCATTGGGCTAGGCTTCTCTTTAACTAGTGTGAATTAGTGAGAGTTGACTGCCAAATCCCATCAGCTTTGTGCCCGTGTAGATGCTATTACCTATGGAGGGCCAGAAGATTGAATAGAGACAGTCACTGGAAACATGCCCAGAAGTCAAAATGGAAATGAACCAGTCTATGTAAAATATCGCTCAGGTGTGTGTGTGTGTGTGTGTGTGTGTGTGTGTGTGTGTGTGTGTGTGTGTGTGTGTGTGTAGGGAAAGGGAACGATAGGGTAAAGCTGGAGTGAGATGATGAGTTTTGAAAATTCATATTCACATAGTAATGAATTTCACATTAATTTATTTTCAGAAATTGACTGTGGCGCCCCTCCTGAGGTCCCAGATGGCTTTATCGTCGGAAATTATACTTCTAGGTTTGGCAGCCAGGTTCGTTATGCTTGCAGAGAAGGATTTTTCAGTGGCCCTGAAGACACAGTTTCAAGCTGCACAGCCTTGGGCACGTGGGAGTCCCCAAAGTTCACTTGCCAAGGTGAGTTTTCGAAAGGTTCAGGATACCCAGCTTCTATCACTTTGAGATTGTTTTCATATTTCTCTCTGAATTTCTCTTCAAGGTAGTGAGTGAATTAAATAGATCCAATAAGTTCCTGTTGTCTCTAGTAGGCATTCTAGTTGATTCTCTTGGTATTTTCAGAAATGGTTATCATTGGCAAATCATGATAATTCCATCTTTTATTTTTCTGCATTTATCAAAGTTTTCTCCTGATTGACCCACTTGGTTTGTATTTTCAGAACAAAAATTAAAATAGTAATGTTGACTTTGAGTATCCTTATTCATGACTTTCATGGCTGGAGTTTTAATTTTTCATGATTTGTTCTAGGTGTTGGCTCTTTGATGTAATGGATATCTACTTATATTCTTATGTATACTAACCCAGTGCTATGCACCAAGTGCTGTTCTAAGCACTTTATATATATTGACTCATTCAATCCTTACAGGATCCCTATGAGTATGTACTATTATTATCCCATTTTACAGATGAGAAAAGTGAGGCACAGAGAAATGAAGCAATCTGTTCATGGTCATACAGCTTGTGATAGAGCTGAACTTGAACCCAGAAATTCTGGTTTCAGAGGTTGTATTCTTTTTTTTTTTTTTTTAAAGATTTTATTTATTTATTTGAGAGAGAGAAAGAGAAAGCTCATGTGTATGGGTTGGGAGGGGAGGGCCAGAGGAAGAGAGAATCTCAAATAGACTTCGTATTGAGCTCAGAGCCTGACATAAGGCTTGATCCTAGGACCCTGAGATTATGACCTGAGCCAAAACCAAGAGTCTGATGTTCAACTGACTGAGCCACCCAGGCACCCCTGGCATGACATAATCTTAAGGAAGCCTCTATCTATTCTCACTTTACTAGGGCTTAAAAAAATCAGAAATGAGGGGCACCTTGGTGGATCAGTGTGTTAAAGCCTCTGCCTTCAGCTCAGGTCATGATCTCAGGGTCCTGGGATTGAGCCCCGTATCGGGCTCTCTGCTCAGCAGAGAGTCTGCTTCCTCCTCTCTCTCTGCCTGCCTCTCTGCCTACTTGTGATCTCTCTCTGTGTGTCATATAAATAAATAAAATCTTTAAAAAAAATCAGAAATGAGTTACTTTTTTATGTCTTTTAGACCTGTGTTAAAGTGGTCAACTTTGTTTCTGCTTTAAACAAGTCTATGGTAAGGTTATATTATTAGATTTCCTGGTAATGATCTTACATCCTAATATCTGGAATGGAGTCTTCTGGGTCTTTGGTTTTTTATTCTTTTTATCTAGATTATATTTCCTAAATTTTATTTTTATTTATTTTTTTAAAAGACTTTATTTATTTATTTGACACAGTGAGAGAGATCACAAGTAGGCAGAGAGGCAGGCAGAGAGAGAGGAGGAAGCAGGCTCCCTGCCGAGCAAAGAGCCCAATGTGGGCCTCAATCCCAGGACCCTGAGATCATGACCTGAGCTGAAGGCAGAGGCTTTAACCCACTGAGCCACCTAGGCGCCCGCTAAATTTTATTTAGAAATTTTACATTGATATTCAGAAGTGAGGTTGGTTTATTTTCTTTATTCTATGCTGTCTTTGTTGGGTTTGGTGTCAGTATTATTCTAACTTTTAAAGCAAGAACGTGAAAATATTTCTTTCTTCCTTCTCTGGACTTCTATAGATAGAACATTTAAAGGCTTGGGATATTTCACTTGCAAATTACCTGGATATGGCTTTTCTAGAGAGATGGTCCTTGGCTATTTAAAAAAAAATGCTGTACTTATTGGTCTAAGTTTCCTATCCTTTTTGGTGTCCATTTTGATAATTCACATATTCCCAGAAAATCATCTATTTTATCCAGATTTTCAAACTTATTTGTGGAGAGAAGTGGAAAGCACTCATATTTATAATTTGCTGTAGTTATAGTTTATAAGTGAAATATTGGAAATAATCCCAAATGTCTATCAATTAGGGGATTGGTTAAATAAATCATGGCATATACATGAAATGGAATATTATGTAGCCAATAAAAATTACATTGGAAAATAATATTTGTTGACATGGGTTAGCCTTAACAGTATATTACTGAGTTATTAACTATATGAATAACATGACATTAATTTTGAAAAAGCCCACAGGGACATATATGCTCACAAAAGTTTAGAAGGTGGTATATCAAAATATTAACAGTTGTAACTTCCACTGGGGGGATCCTGGATGATTTTCATATATGTATTCTTTCTGTATTGAAAGAATTTTCAATGCCTTAAACAAAGTAACAAAGCTGTTTCCATTTTGGAAAAAAGGAAACAGTTTTCATTGAATTTACTGCATAGCTAGGAAATCTCAGTGATGTGCTTGGCTAAGTTAATTCTTGTGCTGTTTTGATTTGCGATTCAGGCTCTAAACACATTTTAATAGTTAGTTATCATCCTGGGGGTTAAGAAATTCCAAAAGTACGTTTTAGTTCTCACATTATCTTTCAGTGGATCAATTAAAATGCAGAACTTGGATTAAAATGTGCCATAATGTATATCAAAGAACTCCCTAAGGATTTATAGAGGAAAACCCAAATGAAAGAGTTTGTGTGACTTTGAGAACTAGTAGTCATTTGGATTATTGGACTGAGACTGGAGAAAGTTAATTTAGAGGAGAGTACTTGTTACATGCCCCAAAGAACTGTTATTTGGAAGATCTCCACTTCTTTTTTCCCTCCTCTAATAACTGCTCTGTCTGCCTGCTGACACCCTCCTCCTCCTCCCTCGCAACGCCACATGGCCACCAGCTTCTCAAGGCTGCGTCTGCTCCTCTGAGCGCACCCCTTCTTATTTATCCTTCATCATCCCTGGGGCTCCAGAAGCCTGGCCGCATGCCAGCCAGCACTGTATTTTCAGCTCCGAGGTATAAAGCCACAGGAACTGGGAATTCCACTGACAACACAAGCAAACTGTGAACTTGGATGTTCCTGAGGAACAGGTACTTGGCAAGGGAGCAGCTGTGTGTTACAGACCCAGCTTTTGTGTCTGACTTCACAGACTTCCCCGTGAGGGAGGATACAGTTTGTGGATCCTGTCGTTTGCCTTCTGTGTCCCTGGAGGCTGTGCGGCCGTGGCCAGGAGCCTGTGACATGGGTCCCCCTCCGAGGGGGCCTCAGAGGCGATCCCTGGAAGCGAGGAGGAAAGCTTCTATGCCGGGGCTTCTGTGGCTCCCTCTTCCGATTGAGGGAGGGATTTATGGAAACGTCAATCCCCCGTGTCCACCAGCTCTCTGGAGAAGATACCGTCGATCTCTAGTTCTTGCTTCCTATTATTTTACTAGGACTTTTTTAATTTTCAGAAAAGATGCAAGTTTGTACGTGGCAGCCTAAAGAAATTAAATTTTTAAAAATTCAGCCAAGCCAGAAGCAAAGTGAAGGAAGTGAAGCACAGTTGCTTCAACTGTGTTGTCTTTGACAGTCAATGCAGAGCCCAGGTCTGATGCTAGGTATGCTGTAGCCCTTGTGACTAAGAACATTTGGGGTCTGGGAAAAGAGCAAACACAGGTCCATCATGAACTATGACGTGATGGTGAACTCCTATGTGTTCTGTGAGAAGAATGGATAAACGCTAAGAGTTCTGATGGGAAGTGGGGTGCTTCTAGAGAAGAGGTGATGTGTGCTCTTCCCTTTGTGTAGTTTGCTTGCCATATAAGAGTGTGGTGAGGGCTGGTTTTTAGTAGAGGTAGACCAGTTAGGGGGTTCTGGGGAAAAAAAATCTGTCTTCTAAGACAAAATCCAAACTCCTAACTGTGGCCTCTGAAGCCAACAGGGTCTTTGGCCTTTTTGGGCTTCTCTACAGGTTGCATCTGCCATCATTCTCTCCCAACCAACATGGCAAGCTTTTATCAACCTCAGGGCCTTTGCACATGCTTCTCCCATTACTTATAATACCAGCCAACCAGCTTAATTTTTTTTTATTGTGGTAAAATACACGTGATAAAAAATTGACCATTTTCACCATTTGTAAGTATGCAATTCAGTGGCATTAAGTACATTCACAGTGTTGTCCAACCATCACTGTTCTCTATCTCCAGAATGTTTTCATCATCCCAAACAGAAACTCTGTACCCATTAGACAGTAACTCCTCACTCCTGTGTCCCCCAGCGCCTGGTAACCTCTGTTCTACTTTTCGTCACTGTAAATTTGTGTTTTAGGTACCTCATATATGTGGACTTGTACGATACTTGTCTTTTTATGTCCGGTTTATTTCGCTTCGCATGTCTCCAGGGTTCATCCATGTTGTAGCAGGTGTCAGAACTTCATTCTTATTTAAGGCTGAGTAATATTCCATTCTGTATATACACCACATTTTCCTTATTTACTAGGTCGTTGACGGAGTCTCCCTGTTCTTGGTATAGCAAGGGCCTTCTTGTCTTTCGAGTTTCAGGTTCTGTATCACCTCTGACAATATTTTCTTTCTTAGTCCCCAGTATGCAAGCACATTATTTATGACTATTTTTGCAGTTTATGTCACTCCTACTGGACTGTGGATCTGGGAGCCCCATGACTGTGGAGTCTTTTTCAGCACCATCTCTCCAGCACCTGGCACAGGGCCCAACATACCTAAGGCTCATGGAAGCACTCCGAATCCCCTTCAAAAGTTGGCGCAGACCACGGCAGACATGGAGTTCGCTCCCAAACTACTATCCAGCCTATCCTGTGGCTGAGCCTTGCCGAAACTTGGGCCTCCTCTTCGGTTTCCATCCTCAAGCTTCATGTCTTTTCCTGATTCTATGTCTTCTTACTTTGTCTTCTGTATCTTCACGTGTGCTTCTCACTTGGCGTGCCATCTTGGTGCAAGCGGGGCCTTGGGCTGACTCCTGGTTTTCCCCATATCCACGCATGTGGCCCTCCAAAGTGGGGCGTCACAGCACTGTGGGCTGATCGCAGAGGCAGAGTTTCTCCTTCGAGTTGGTGAATGAGGATGGGACGTGGTTTCTAACGTCTACAAATAGCAGAGCCTGATTTCTCCAAAGGTGGCCAGCGCTTTAAGGTGGACAAGGTTTTCTGTAAACATTGTCTCATCTGATCTTTAGAAATGCCTTCTGAGGTGGTTAATTGGTTATTTCTCACTTCACATATATTCTATTCACAATGCATAGTGGGTGTTATTTCTGATTCTCACCAGAGAGAAAGCGACTTACCTCGTGTCAGTACTTTATATATCAAGACGAGAACCCAAAGCATTTTCTGGAAGGCAGAGTCTGTATTAGAAGCAACCCTTGTGAGTGCTGGAGGTGGGAGGCGATGAGGAAAAGCTGGGGGACCTAGGAGTCCACGGGGTGGGCCGGGACCCGCCCTGAAGAATATGTATTTGTTATGGAGTCAACTCTTCATCTTTTGAGGTTCTTGTAGTAGAGCCCCATCTCATCTCTGCCAAGTTGAGAGTGTTTGACAAAGTTCTGACATAAGTTGGAACACAAATTAGGGCATTCAGGTGAGGGACGGTGGACAAGTTTTGTTGCACTGCTGTCTCGGAATTTTCAGTCAGGCTGTGGAGAAGATCCACATCGAGGCCTGACAGGAAAGAGTGCTGTGATTGACTCATGGTGCCTGCCGTGGGCAAGGGTGGGCACAGCAGCAGCCCACGTACCTTGTGTTCCAGGTAATTGTTTGAAATAGATTTTTGGGCACTTCACCACATACTTTTCTTTTCAAACATTTAGGAAAACCGCATGGATTTCCTGGCCGCACGTGACAAATCTCTTGAGTTGTCCTTTTGCCGCGTAAATGCTGTTGAAATATGTCCCTTACGAATGGTCGGAGTCACTGGAGGGTGCAGAATGCACGATGGTGCTGGTTCTGAGACTGCCCCCGGGGTGGGGAAGTGGGAGCCTTAGAATCAGAAAGACTTGTGTGAGTTTTGGCCAAACCGCCTCGGAATTCCGGAACCAGCTCTAAACTTCTCTCAACTCCAGTTTCCTTCTGTCGAAGGGGAGAAGATTGTTTCTATCCTGTAGAACTATTATGAAGATTTAATGAAATAACGACAGAAAGCTCTTGGTGCTGCCAGATACGTATTCACCATCATAATGAGAGGGTCATAATCTAGCGGGGAGTGGCTGGCAGTGTCTCTTACAAAAATGTGAGATCTTTGTGAAACTTCCCACCATAGAAGAGGAAGATGTAAAGTTCTCCAGTGTTCATGTTACCTAATTTATTAGTTTTCAGTTCAAGTATTCTGCTTACAAGTAGAGCATTAAAATGAAGAGTTTTAATGTTACTTTTTGAAAAAAGAAAGATTCATGTACGGCTCAAAGCGTGAACAGCCATTATCACCTCTACCAATGAAAGATCTTACAAGAGAGACACAGAAAAACTCTTTTTTTTTTTCCTTTCCAGCACTCATGCTTTCACCTAGCCTGTCACCCCTGCAGTTTCTGATGTCTTCAGATTCTAGCTGTTTTCATACCAGACGCTATTTGTTGACAATAAGTGTTGTTACGTGAAATGGAATTTTTTTTCTTCTTCCAAGTGAGCTTTCTCTATGAATATGATCTGAAGGAAATGCATTGTTCATCGAAGCTAAAGTTCATGGAAGACTTGAGAGTACAAAATACATCAAAAAGTTATTATTATTCTTTTTTTCTACTGCCTTAAGGGCGAGTGGACTTTTTGGTACTAATGAGCTCATTAGCTTAGTCACCACAGTTAATAAGCTATCCTTGAAAATGTGCTTCGTGGCATAGTACAACCCTCCCATTTTCCTTTGATGATCATAATAACATTTTCTAAATGCAAGTTGCCACATACCGAGACGCTAGATTCCAACCCCCCACATCGATGATATATGGAATCCAGTGCTCAGATGATCCTGGAAGGAGGCTCTAACTACATGTGGCCAAATTATGAGCATGGCAGAAAGTACGTGAAATTTTGTCGTAAGGTTACATTTTTCAGCCCCATTCCTTAGGCCGTATTTCTTACCTGTACACATCACGAGGATGAATGTCCTTAGTAATATTAATAACTTACATGACTGCAGGGGATAGTCTAAAAATATGGGATGTAGGTGTAGCCCATGGAGAGCTTACCATAAAGGGGGGGAAGGGGCAAAATTTTTTCCAAATGAAGCAAATGAAGAAAACATAGGTGTAAGTGCTGAATTATTTGATCCAGAACACGAGTATAGTGGAGACTCTGGTGTTAATCAGCCTAGACCATCTGAACCCTTCTAACTTGCCCCATCCCGCCTATTTTGAGGTGATCTGTAATTCTGCTTTGACTCTGAGGCACAACAGGGACATTTCTGTTACTGTTGTGTAAATGAAAGCTGACTTTAATATGATTTTCTCCAGTTTTCATACTTGTTTCTGCTCCTCTGCCAGAGCTTTCCAGCTAGTAGTTTATTTCTCTGGGAAGACTTTTCCTGAATCAATATCGGCCTGTGGAATAGGTCTATCATTCATTACCCTGGCAGTTGGCAAGATGTCTGCCTCAATTTACGGACATTATTGGTCTTTTTTTTTCTCTTCTTTCTCAGTTTGGTATTTATTGCTCTCTGAAACAGTCTTAGATGAAGCCTTATATTACAATGTTATTTCTGAAATCAATCACATTATTGTGCTGATGTTTCTAATGAGAAACTGCCAATGGGGATGATGCTAGAGACACAGTCCATTGTTGATTAGATGCCGTAAATTGCCTAGACCTTTCATCAAACAGATTTCCTTCTGGAATATTTTCTTGGGTTGAATATTAAAGCTAGTAGTGTGGATAAACACTTTTACCTTCAAGATGTGAAATGGAATTACAGTATGAATGTGGCCCTTGAAACTGTCACGGCACATTCCCTGCCAGCCCGCCTCCCACTCCCCCATTTTGAAGTTGATTATTTGAATAAAATCACAGATAGTAGGCTGGTAAGGAAAAATTCCCTGCTATGGGGGCACCTGGGTGGCTTAGACAGTTAAGCATCCGACTCTTGGTTTTCGCTCAGGTCATCCTCCCCGGGTCGTGAGATCTAGCTCTGCATCAGGCTCCGTGCTCAGGGGGGCGGTCAGAGGGCATTCTGTCCCCCTGCCCCTCCCCCTACTTGAGCGCTCACACACTCTCTCTCAAATAAATAAATCTCAAAAAAAAAAAAATTCCCAGCCATGTTCATAATTAGTTGACTGTATTGCTGACACCTCTCCAAATGTTGTTCCTTCATAATATAATTAGCCAGAGAAACGTGTGCTTAAATGAATACCCCTAATGCATATCTAATGCAGATTTGTGCTCCTTATTTTTTTCTTTCCTTTGGTTATAAACTGTTTTTAAATGGTTTATTTCCTTGTGATAGTGAGTACTTCGGGTGTTTCGTGTAGAACCATATTTTTATTACCTATTGCAGCCTCTGTTGGATTGATTTTGGGGTCTTTCTTAATGGTAGCCACCTGCTTTCTTGGGTGCCACTTAGTCTGAGTAGACGTGGCGGGGGCTGCAATCTCTAAGCATGATGGGAATATCTGTGACAGGGTCATATGCCAGGCCAGACCCAGGCCGGACCCCCTCTGTTTTGGGGTTAAACATCAGTCCAAAGAAGGCTTCAGGGTCTCCCGCAGATGTAGGGTTAAGTCTGTTTCCAGCAGCTGTCTTGCTCTGGGAAAGCTGTGAGAGACAAGATTTGGAAGAGGGAGTTGTTACAGAACTCTTCCACACTGATTTGAATGCTCTTTCATGCAATCTTTTCTCCTGAGGTTTTAGCTAACTTCTAAGCTCATTCCTATTCAGGGCCTAGACTGGACCCTTCATTGTGAGGCTCCCCAGATTTAATGGACCTGGGCTTTGGGGTCATACACCCCATGGCTTGAGTACTGGCTCTTTTATTGGTGGCGTGACTTTTGAACGTGACTTAAACTCTTAGTTGCTCTTAGGGACTCTTAAGCTCCATATTCATATCTATAAACTACTCGAGAAAAAAACCATCTACATTGCAAGGTTTCCTTTGACAAATAAATAGGATAGTATATATTTAATAGACTTATGTTTAGTAGGACTTTGATGAGTGCTGTTATGATTAAAATGATTGAGGTTTGAACAACATTCCCGGAATTCCCTGGTACAAAACCAATATTAGTTTTTGTGAGTTTTTTACTCCATTTTCATCTACTTGGTGTTTGGAAGGTGTGATTTACCTCTATTGGATAACAAATGTAAAGGTAACATATACCTGTTTTGTTACTTAAAATTTACTGATGCCTCTTTCTTTCCTCAGGGGCCATTACTTATATCAAAGTAACATTTATTTCATCTCAAACAATGATAAAGTAGTAGCAAGCTATCAATGACAAAATGTTTATTGAGTATTTACTATGGAAAATGTATTATTTTAAGTAGGCATTGTGGGGGTGCAGGAGATGATCAAATAAAGAGTCTATCCTTCACACACTGGCCATATATTTGGGAAGACATAATGTATTCATAGAAAGACATTAAACCCTCAAGCATGTGATGATAAATGGTAGCTATTCATACTAGTATTTAATTTAGGTTCTGAGCTAAGCATGTGCATAAAAATCAAATTTGGAAGCTTGTAGAAATGTGGATGCCAAGAACCCAACTCAGTACCACTGATTCGGAAGATTTATCTCTGGGTAAGGGAGAGGCTGTGAGCCACCAGCATGGGTGTTTTTTCCAAGTTCCCTAGGCAATTCAGATGTACAGCTGCTGTTTAGAACCATGTGTTTAATCCAAGCCATGCTAGAATCTTCTCTATCTCTCACCACGGGACTATCCAACTTGAGTAGCTATGGTATGGGAACTCACAGAGTCATGGTTGTCCACCACTGGGCATCTCTCTGAGTCTCTGAACTGTAGTCCCCAGAGACAAAGCTACTGATCTCTCATCAACTCCCAAATTAATATTTTTGGTATGAGTTTAGAAAAAATCTTATATATTTACACACCTTCTATTCTTCTTGGTCATGTCCAAAGATGGAAGCCAATATAGGTATCTTCTGTACTCTTATACCTTAGAATATGTGCTTCTCCCTTAATCCAATGATCTGTCACTGGGTTCCTTCCCAAACTCCTCCAATGTGCTGTTTAGAATTCCAGCTTCAAGGTCCGTAAACTAAACCTATACCCTCGATCTCTTCCCTGCCGTTCCCTCTATTTCCTGCTATAACTGAACCCTGGCTTTAACTAGAAGATATTTTAGATGTCAACAATGACTGGGCAGCCTTATGAAACATTAACCACCTGTTCGGTTGGTTGCCCAGGTACACACAAATATACTCATGTCTTGCAGTGTTTGAGGCTGGTTGATCTGTCTAAAGGTTTGATGCTGGGAAAAACACGATGAGGGCTAAGAAGCCTTGTGTCTGGTAAACATGTATGAAAAGGGAATAAATCCCTGTGAGCCAGTATGGGACTTGTGAGGTAGGAAGGGTTGGAGGAGTTATGCGATGACCACCTGGTTCTGGTCCCATAACTGCTCATGAAGTAATCTACACTGACCAAAGACTAAGTCTTCTTTTAAAATCTCAGAGCCTGGGGCACCTGGGTGGCTCAGTCTGTTAAGCATCTGCCTTTGGCTCGTGATCTCAAGGGTCCTGGGATCAGGCCCCGTGGCAGGCTCCCTGCTCAGTAGAGAGCCTCCCTCTGCTTCTCCCCCTGCTTGTGCTCTCTCTCTCTCTATCTGTCAAATAAATCAATAAAAATCTTTCAAAAAAATAAAATAACATCTCAGACCCAAGCGACTGGGTCAGGTGGGTTGAGCTGTTGTGTTGACATTCTCATGAAAACTTCAATGTCAACAGGTGAAAGCCTGCTCTGGGAGACCTCCCTCAGGGAAAGAACTCTGGGTTTCTGCATTTCACAACAAACCAAGCATCCATAGTGGGGTGGAGGCATGTGCAGTTCCATTAAATCCACCAGTTCTGTATCAGAAGCTCATTTAAGAGAAGCTATCTATTTCTAAGGTCAAGAATGGTTGTTGGGGAGTTGGGAAGAGATCATACCATTTTTCTCTATCTTGAGTTCTTTATCTCAATAAATGCACTTACGTTTTATTTTTTAAAGAAGATTTATTTATTTGAGAGAGAGAGAGAGAGAGAGAGCACAAGCAGGAGGGGCAGAGGGAGAGGGAGAGAGAAACTCAAGCAGACTCCATGCTGAACACAGAGCCCAACACAGGGCTTGATATCAAGACCCTGAGATCAGGACCTGAGCTAAAACCAAGAGTCAGAGGCTTAATGGACTGCACCATCCAGGCACCTCACATTTATATGTTAAAAGCCTGGTGGGTATTAAGGAGGGCATGTATTGCATGGAGCACTGGGTGTGGTACATAAATAATGAATCTTGGAACACTGGGGAAAATAAAAGCCTGCATGTCAAGAGTGCCTGATTTTCTTGGCTTTCTACAGACTGGGGAGAAAACTAAAAATCAGAATGAACACCAGAAGTTATATATATATATATATATATATATCTTTTTTCTCTGTATTTGGGTATAACTGGGACTCTTTGCTACATTTGGAATGATTATGGCCTCCTTATTTTAGATTTATTATGCTTGAATAAAATTGTATCTATGAACTCCCCACAACTGCATGAGGAATTTGGCATGTTCATTTCTTCCCTTTGCCTCATTGCTCAGAGTTTTTGAAATAATTCGGAATTTTATTTTCAAATTACTTCTTTTTTTACACTGTTCAACTCTTCATTGTAGAATCCTTTACTACTAGTTGTATCAAGCTCTGCAGTCACATTTAAAAATTTTTTTTAATTTTAAAAAGATTTTATTTATTTATTTGTCAGGAAGAGAGAGCACAAGCAGGGGAATGGCAGGCAGAGGGAGAAGCAGGCTCCCCACTGAGCAAGGAGCCTGATACAGGACTCTATCCCAGAACCTTGGGATCATGATCTGAGCCTAAGGTAGAGGCTTAACTGACTGAGCCACCCAGGGGTCCCTCCAGTCACATTTGAATGATTATGGAGACTTAACCTGCACATCATTTGCACTTCATTGCTTGCTAGTGTTTCTTCCAAAACCTGTCCTCAACTTCTCTTAGGATATTTATTCTGGTTCATTTTTTTTTTTATATTGTTGGACTGGAGTTTTTTTTTTTTTCCCCAGTAAAGATAAGTGTTTGGATTTTTAAAAATTTCAAAATATCTGAAGATGACTTTCTTTTACATGAAGTAGAGTTTGGCTGAGTCCGAATTGGTAGCATAATCCATTTCCTCCAGATAGTTTCTGTAAATATTCTAGTGTGTTCTAGTGGTCAGAGTTGCAGAGAAGAAGTTTCAAATTGGTTTTATAATTCTAGGCTTTTTTCCCTTTATGCAGCTGCTTTTTTTCTTTTATAGAAGCATAAAGTGAATGTTTAGACCATATATACTTTCCCTATTAATTTGCTTTAAACAGTTCAAAGATTTTGTATCTATTTCATTTAATAGTCAGTTGGCAACAAAACTATAATTGCATTATCATCTGCTTAGGAGTTTGTGATCTCATGATACATTGGAAAAGATACCTGAAAATCTTAATATTTAAAAGAACCCCAGGTAGATTATTTCATTGACCAAAGAATTCTCCGTAATGTAAATAATCTTATAATTGGAATATTTTCTAAGTGTACACGTTTGTAAGTTTCACTGAAGTCAGGCTTATCTATTTTCTCTACTTCCGAATGATCTTCTGTATCTGCAACTGGATTATTTGATGGGGTTCATGTTTTCTCTTTCACATTAGCCTAAAATGTGAACGATAGGGCCAGAAGTTGGAGATCATAATTAGTGCTGTGCTTCTTCCCTTTGCAGAGGTCAAGTGCGGCCGTCCTCCGGAAGTACACCATGCGGTTCTGGTAGGGAATCACAGCTCCAGCCCGGGCAGTGTGGCTCACTATGTCTGTCAAGAGGGCTTTGAGAGCCCTGGGGGAAAGATCACTTCTGTCTGCACGGAGAGAGGCACTTGGAGAGAAAGCACTTTGAAATGCACAGGTATAGACTTCCGTTCTGTGGGGCTTTTGTTTCTTGGAAGCAAATAGCCGCCAGGAGCCTGGGACCTCCAGCTGTCCCACTGCCCCCCTCTGTGTACTGCGCCTGGCTGTGCCATTTACCAGAGCCTGGGCACCTGACTTTAGGTGTGTCAGCTGAATCCTGAAAATTTAGAGGGTGGATTGGAAAAATAAGTGGCGTAGAAAAATCTCGCTCATTGTCTTTCGCAACTCACCTTAAATCACAGAGATTCCTGTCTCCTCTACTTGGCTGGCTGAGAAATGATTCTCCACGAACCATTTTCTCAGGGGGGCACACTGAAAAGTCCTAACTCAGCCCACGATGGCAGCTTTTCAAAGAAAAGGTGGCGAAATGGGTAAAGAGATTTTTTAATGTTTGTTTTTAAATTTTTAATTGTGGTCAAACACACAACATAAAATTTGCTGCCTTAACCATTTTTAAGTATTAAATATACTAACACTGAAAAAAATATATATATTCACACTGTTGGGCAACCCATCTCCAGACCCTTTTCATATTGCAAAACTGAAACTCGTACCCGTTAAACAGTAACTCCCCACTTCCTCCTCCGTACAGCACCGCCATTTTACTTTCTGTTTCTGGGGTTTGATGGATTTAGATACCTCCTATAAGCAGAATCAAGTAGCATTTGTCCTTCTGTGACTGGCTTACTTCCCTTAGCAACAATGTTCTGTGGGTTCATCTGTGTTTTTGCAAATGGCGGAGTTTCCTTCTTTTTAAAGGCTGAATAACAGTCCATCGTATGTATTTGCCACATTTTGTTGATCCATTCATCCGCCGATGGACACTTGTGTTGCGTCCACCTTTTGGTCATTGTGAATAGTGCTGCCGTGAGTATTGGCATACAGAGATCTCTTTGAGAGCCTGCTTTCTTTTGGGTCTATACCCCCAAAATGGAAGTACTGGTGGAAAGGGATTCTGAGACATCCGTTCAAAGTCCAGCAGTGTCATCTGTGGGCTGTGTGTCATCAGGTAGGGCATTATTTGCTCAGATCCTTGGTTTCTTCATCGATAGAAGGGGGAAAATAAAGTCTGCTTTTCCTATTTCAAGAGTTATTGAGAGGGAATCAAATGAGACCATCTGTGGGGAATACTTTGAAAAGTCTAAAGCACCGCGTATATGTTAGGTCTTTTACTGAAATTATTGGCCTGTCTTGAAGAAGGTCTCATGAGTTACAAGTAAGTACTTCCTCGTGCTTTAGTTTACACCCCTGCCTCCAAGTGACAAGGTGGGAGAAGGCTGTGACTCTATTTGTGAGGGTTGGGCAGGGGGTGTGACGAATGGTTGTCACACAGTGTTGAATGGCTCTGGGAATGTGTTTCTAGATGTCGACGTGCTTGGCTCTAGTAATAGATCTCTGAAGAGTGAAATCTCAAGGTGGCTTTGGTCTGCGTCTCTGGTTTGACCTGCAGCAGAATTGTGGTAGCATGTCTTGGGTCTTGCTGGTCAAGGTTTTCCATAGGAAAGTCTAGCCAGAGCAAGCAAAACGTGGGGACTGCTGGTGATTATTTGTCCATAGATCAGTGGTTGCTAACCATATGGGACATAGGAATTTGGTGAAATCTATCAAATTGATTTAATAGATATCTATTTAGCATACACTATGGGTGAGGATCTTTGCTAGACATTGCCTTCTTGGAATTTATGGGGCAACAGGGTAAACAGACTCCTCTCCAAAGAAATGCACGTACACACATACTTAAAATGTTTTACAAAATCAGGATGTTCATGGACTTGCCTGAAATAGAGGAAGAACTCAGTGCTGCTGCTGGAGCCAGCTGTGCCATGCGGTTCCCACACTGGGTCATCTCTCCCTCAAATGGAGGAGGATGTAGGCTAGAGACTGCAAGCACAGAAACAAAGGATAGATATAGATGGGAACCCAGGGATGGGAGTCCAGCCTGTTCTTTGAGAGTTCTCGTTGACTTACCTACCTGCACAGAGAAGCAAGGGCAGTCCTGTAACCAACACGAAGGACTCCAGAGTCCCAGTCTCATTAGGGAAATGGAGAGGAGCTCATGCCATACGGGACCAGACTGATGGCCATTCCACCCTATCAGTGTATCTTTAATAGCGCTTCTAAGAATTATTTGGAGGCACTGAGGCAGCTGTCTCATGGGATGCCGAATTAAAGAATTGGGGAAGTGTTCCTGGCCCTGAGATCCTCATGGAGTCCCTTGATAAGAGAGCTGGGCATAGCTTCTGGACCCTCTGCGGTTTGCTTCATGGCTCAGGCGGCTCTGCTTCCACCGTTCAGAGTTCAGTGGGGGTACAGGGTACAGGGATTAGTCACTACATGAAAAACCAGTGGATCCACATGGGGCATAGTAAGCTATTAATTAGCTGATGCTTGTAGCGCACTTTGAAGAACAAACATGTTATGTAACTGCTAATTATAATTACCGTCCTCAGCCTGCCACCTTTCACAAAGTCTGTGGCTCCAGCTGCAGCTGTTGCCTTGGGTTTATGCAAGCTTTGATTTAAGGAGAGAAAAGGCATTTTCCCTGAGAGCTGTGATCTTTCTGGGGGGAGGCCTCTATGCCCTCAATCAAGATTGGCAGCTAAATTCAATTTCCGCAGATAAAGGGAGTGATTTACATGCTGATTAATTCATGGTGGTGCACAGGGTCTGGGTGGATAGGTTGGGGAGAGGCTTCTGGAAATATAGTGCGAGATCCTGATTTTCATGGCTCTTGCCCAGCTGAACCCTCTTCTGTGTCCTTTTCCCTGTTTTTCACCCATTTCTGCACGCCTCTCCTGTGCAACTGCCTCTGTGTATTTTGTGTTTCCCTTCTTCGCTGTCCACTTCTGGATTTTCCTCCCATCGCCTGCTTTTCTGCTTAACCTCTGAATGCCTTCTACCTCTGCTCTCTGTTTCCATTCTGTTTACCCCTCTCTTTATACTTGAATGTTTAGTTCCAAATTGGGTGGAATAATTTATCTTCACTTTACCTGGATTGTTTTGAGCTAAAAATATTTTCGGAGGCCCTGTCTCTTTGGATTAGCAGCATATATCTATGTTTTTAATGGAGTGTGAACACTGAAAGGTGGTAGGACTATTTTTTTTTTCTTCCTTTTTTTCTTTAAGGCCAGTTTGGACTGGAACCTCCAGACGGCTGAGAATTAGGCAACCATTTTAGTGTCTGGAAAAACCCCAGGTGGAAGCTTGATGTTTAGTGGATTGGTTTACCTCAAGATCAAAGAGGCTGATTCATTCTTGATAAGACTGTCCCTGGCTTTCCTTCTGCGTGGGTCATTTGGCTTTTCATGTTTAGAATCTGAGTTAATAATTATAAGGTTGATGCTCAGTCAAGCCACTCTCCTCAAAGGGTAACATCGCTATTGAAACACAGACTGTTTCTCGGCTGGGATCCTTTCTGAGCCCCCCAACCCTACTCAGGCCCTGAGTCCAAATGCCTCCAGGGCTCCCGTTAGCCTCTGGCCCTCGGTTTTGTTGTGGATCTTCCTTTTCAGCCTAGTGATTGCTCACTTGCAGCGCTAATGCAATTCAGATGGAAAACAAAGGTCAGCTGGAATAAATGGACACATTGATATAAATAGCCACATGGCTGGGATTTGTTTGAATATGTGTATAATGTTTGGACTGTCAAGCATGATAGCTACCTTTGGCTGTGTACCAACTTACATGTCCAGGGCTCTGCCAGGGGTCTTCGTGCTTGGTTTCATTTTGTCCTCAGGGAAACCCTGTAAAAGTAAGTATTGTTATTTTTCATTTCAGAGGTGAGTAATCTGAGACTCGTAGAAGTTAGGCAACTTTCACAGGGTCCAACTTTCACTAGTAAAGAGCAGAGATGGGGCTTGAACTTTGGTCTGGATGCCTGGAAAGCCCACAATCTCTGTCCTACCAGTGTTGCCCAAGCTTGAATCATTGGTATACCACCCCATGATGTTTATCATAACAAAAGTATTATTTTTTTAAAAATAGGTTTCTTTAAAAAACCTTATATTTAACATTTCAAATCATAATTTAAATTTATTGATCAAAGACACTCTGTAGGGTATGTGATATTATGAGTTGGATGAACTATGTGTATTTTTTTCTAATAAATGCAAAAGTCAGTACAAGCAAACATATATAAGTTTATTCATGGGCCACAAAAAAAATCATCCTAAGGTGTATAATGCATTTTAGGAAAGCATTCCTCTAAGTCCTGCTCCTTCTACCTATTGTATGTGACTCTTAAGACTTAAAAACAGGAAAGGAAATACAGTAGAACTCTTATGGCCAAACATGCACTTACTCAAAGTAGTCACTTTGAGTTCAGTGATGCTGCCATTATCAAAATGTATCTGTTTTGTAATCTGTGTTTGGGAGTTGCCTTTGGAAGTAGTTGGTGAGTCATAGTAGAAGATCAGTCATTTAACTTTGGAAATCAGATACTGTTTTTGACTAGAAATGACACTGAGCTTGACCATTTGCTTGGGTCACCTGAACTTATTCTCAGTGATCTTTTACTGTTTCCAAAAATAGAGAAAAAGGGTATAAAATTAGAAACCAAGGGAGTCTGCTGAGTCAGTCCCTGTCCACAGTAGGACTCCTGAGCGTGGTGTATGCCCACTGCCTCCCTCTCCTCCCTCCCGACTTCTCTTCCCAGCCTGCAGTCAGGCACCCAGGGCCTTCCCTCCACTCCAGCTCTCTCATCAAGCTCCCTAATGACCACCTGTCAAATTCCTGTTCTAGTTTCAACCCTCAATCCTCTTAACCTTTCCACAACATTTAGTATTGTTGATCACCTATCCAAACATTCCTCCATCCATTCAGTCAATCAACCAAATAATAAATATTAAAAAAAAAATCTAAGGTACTCTCTTAGGTTCTGGGGATAGAAAGATAAAGCTGGTCTTTGCTATCATAGAGCTTACATTCAGGAGAGACAGATGCTAAGTAACCAATTACAAAATTATTTAGTTATAAATGTGATAAGTATTGCAGAGAAATGCTGGATACTAGTAAAATACTAAAATATATACATACATGCATATAGATATAGATATATATGCCTTTCTACACATGCACACACCACATACAGAATCCAAAGCAAAGCAGAGGTATTTTATTGTCCACTGAAGCTTTGGTTCCCCGGATCTAATGAAGAGTTCAATTGGACTGGGTGGAAGGGGGGCTCCTTTCTTTTTTTTTTTTTAATCTGGAGAGGCCTAATCTAACTGGGCAGGGCCCAGGCCTGCTCTGTCTACCTCCGCCCGTAGTCAGGCTTCGCATGTCATCATGACACTTTGGGCGCTCTGTCAGGGGACCAAGAACCATGTGAGAGAAGAAAGAGGTAGAGGTTTTCCCTGGTGCTGGGATGACCTGCTTCAGGTCCTTCTTGGGTTGGAGGTGAGGAGGTTGTGGGGAACTGGTGGGAAGGAAGGGAAATAACTTTGGAGGAAGCAGAGCCTCCTTCACATCTACTTTCCTTGACCTCCAAGCGTCCCACCCCGGTCAGTGTCCCTCCTCTCTGCTGCTCTGCGTCCTCTGGTTTCCCCTTGGGTTCCATGTTTCCTGTGTTCTGCCGTTGGGCTGCTCTCCGCATCCTCCCTGGATGTTACCCCACACTTAGCATCAATGACCATCCACACCTTGCTGACTTTTAAGATGATTCTGTGGATAACTCCTATCTAGCATGTTCTAAACACAGCTCGTTAGTCTTTGTTTCCCAAACCAGGGGTGCTTTTGCCCCTGTTTCTCAGGAGAATAGTACAAGGCAATCCATTCAGACTCTCAAGCTCAAAGGCTAGCAGTCACCCAAACTCCAGGCTGTTCCCTATCACTCACCTCCTATTGCTTCTCCTTCAGAGTTGTCTTATGGCTTTCATACCCAGTCCTGAGGCCACCTCTCTGCTGAATAACCGCCACCCTGCTCTCCCCACCCTGCCCCCACCTCCTGCCCCTGCTCCTGGCCCTGGAGGCCAGCAGTTCTGATTTTTTTTTTTAAGATTTTATTTATTTATTTGACAGAGAGAGAGGGAACACAAGCAGGGGGAGTAGAAGGAGAAGCTGGCTTCCCACAGAGCCGGGAGCCGAATCTGGGGCTCAGTCCCAGGACCCCAGGATCAGGACCTGAGCCGAAGGCTGACACTTAATGACTGAGCCACCCAGGTGCCCCTGGGAGTTCTAGTTTTGAATCCTGACTTGACTGCTTACAACCTGCATGACCTTTGGTGGGTCATATAACTTCTCTAAGCCTCAGGTCTAGAAAATGGACACAGTAATATCAAGCTCATGGGCTTATTTTAAATTAAATACATTTTTAATATACCTTTTCCCTGTTTTATTGAGAAATAATTGACATACATTTAATACATACATATCTATATCTATGTGCATAAATTTAAGGCACACAGCGTGATGGTCTGATTTACATGTTTTGTGAAATTATTATCATGGAGTTATTTTGAAGATGAAATAAATGACAGTTTCAAAGTTCTATAAGTATTATCAGGTCCATAGTAATAACTCAATAAATGTTCACTGTTGCTTCTTATGACTGCACTTCAGATGACATCTGGTCTTTAAAAGACTTATCAGCGTTTGGCATCTTGTAATCGCTGGGTAAAAAGAGTTCTTATAATCTCCAGTTCTACTTCAGTGTCTACTTTGCAAAACGCCGGAGTCATCTTTCTAAAGAAAAAAAAGCACCATTATGTTCCTGCTTTTAGCTACCCACTGCTCATAGGAGTAAGTCTGCACTCGGCGTGGCAAGTGGGGTCGTTCCCCGCCCGATCCTGTCTTGCTTCCTTCTCAGCACCCTGAATATGCCACAGCCCCTTACGGTTCCAGCATTAGCCCTGCTGTCTGTTTGCTTAGGTGTCTTCCCTGTTCTTCAGCCATTCATCCATCAAGGTCATACCCTCCACAAAGCCGGCTTCCCCAGGCCCTCCAGTGAGGGTGGGTGGCTTCTTTCTCTAGACCCTCCTGGTACTTGTGTGTAACTTTGTTCTAAGATTTATCAGGTTCTAATTTCCCTGCTTAATATGTTTGCTCCCTCCATTAGACAACATGTTCCTAGGGGAAGGGCTTTTGTTCTGATTATTGTCATAGCCCAGTGCCTGGCATGGCAGGATGCTTGGCATTTGGTAATCATTCAGTGAATGGTGCAGAAACAGCCCTGGAGTCAGTTCCAAAGAGAACTTCCAGAAATGTCGTTAGTTATCGGTACTATTAGGATTAGGGTATCTCTTTTAAGAGGGCCTCATTTATTTGGATATTTACTATCTGATGGGTTTATAAAGAGGTCTCTCCAGCTGATTTGTAGACACCTGGAGGGAAAAGCAACTGCATTCTGTTCAACTGCTCCTTGGGATGAGCTATCTGACATCCCTGTAATCAGATCTTGGTCCCATCTGTGCAAGAGAGCGTGGCACAGGCAGGAGGCAGATGGCAATTTTGAGATGTCATTTGCTGTTGTCATAGTGAATGAGCAAAAGGGAAGGACAAGAAAGGAAACTTTCATGTCTCCTTTCTCATCTCTGTTTGGGTGGCAAAGGGGTCCCCAGTGAGAAGGAAATTTGCTTTATCGGCAGTAAGAGACAAGGGGAGGGGTGGGCTGTTTCCTTTTCCTTCTGGACCAGGTGGTGAGTTAGTTTCAGAGGGATGTGTGAGGGAGCAGAGGAGTCCAGGGCTGTAGCACCTTTGAAGGGTGATGGGGAGGGAAGGGGCCAGAGTATTTGGGGCTTGTTCAAGCTGGTAAAACACTGGCACCAACGTCATCTTCATGCTTCCCAAGGGGGTGAACAGATAGGATCTTTGCATCTACAACTGGAGTATTTCTTTGATCTCATTTTATCTGTGCTCTGGGAGAAGAATTGATGTAGAGACCTGAGAATGCTTCAGATAGCCATAGGTGATCCTCTGGTATCTCTCCAGGAATTTGTCTGTCTTCCTCTGTCTGCCCATATTTATTATCACTTACTGACAGCCTGACCTGGGCTTACCCAAGACCCAGTAATGCTGCTGATGGATGATTTATTTATTTATTAGAGAGAGAGAAAGAATGAGAGAGAGAGAGCGAGCGAGCATGGGAGGGTGAGGGTCAGGGAGAGAAGCAGACTCCCCCCTGAGCAGGGAGCCCTATTCAGGACCTGATCCTGGGACTCCCAGGGATCATGACTTGAGCCGAAGGCAGTCGCCCAACCAACTGAGCCACCCAAAGATGTAAAATCTTGTATGGCAAAGAGAACATCAGTAGACCAGGGTCTATCTAAAGGTAGCATTAGTTCCGGGTCCAGGGGAAATGAGTTAGTCCTTGGTGCCCAATGTACAGGGTCTCTTTCCCATGTTGGAGGCTGAAAAGGGAGAGAGGGGGCTGAGTTGAGAGGAGACATCTTCTGAGATGGAGAATTATCTTTCTCACCCTTCTTGATGGGAGTCTTACCTTGGGTTCCCAGAAAGCAGAGCCTGAGGCACAGGACTTGTATTTATTACGCCATGGGGAGTGACATCCCAGGACGCAAGGGTGAGGGGTCCAGTGAGTAAAGCCAGGAAGGTAAGAGAGTCAATACTGTCTACTGGAAACTGTGACCTCAGAACCAAAGCCCTAATTCAGTTTCCCATATTGTCAAATTTGTTACATGAAATAGACACAGAATATTTAGAAGAAGCAGGACAACTTGAAGAAATAAATCAGTGGCTTTCTGATAAGTCAGAGTTAAATAGCTTCAGTTAGAGGAGCCCCAGAACATCTGGGGAGATTATGGAGAATTTATTTTGTTTACTCCAAGCTGCTCCTGAGGAATGGTCCCGTGTGGGGACACATGTCATTTCCCTCTTGGCAACAGCAGTGACTGGAATAAGAGTGTTCTGTCAGCCAGGGGGGACAAAGCTGGAAACACCTCTTTCCTGAGCAGTTGTAAGGAAGACTCAGGGCACAGCTCTGGGCCTCTCTCCATCCCACAGGAGTGGAATGCCAGTGGCATCCGGTGGCCTGCCAGGCCAATCACAGTTTGGAGTTCATGGCCACTCTCAAGTGGGTATCTATCTTTTCCTCTCCTCCAAGTCAGGTAATGGGCCAGGCTCATTCTCGATGGAGATAAATGGGGTGATTGGCCTGGGGCAGCTTGAATGGCTTGATTTGGTTTCTGACTCGGAGTCGTGAATGGTGATTAGCGGAGATATGAACTGCACAGAGAAACTAAGTCAGGCCAAAGGCCACTGATGCATTTTGTGAATGGACTCTCTTTTTCTGTTTTAGAAATAATTACAGAAATCCGTGCTGTATCAGTGTTTAATAACACCTGTGTGAGGTGGCAGGTACACCCAGGAAGCATCCTCTCCAAGATTGTCTACGTGGTAAGTAAAATGACCCACTTTTTCTTGCTAGGAACACGACTTGGAAAGACTTCCTTTCATGAGGGCTTCTCCATCTAATGGTCTGACAGTTCTTTTAAAAAGTGATCAGATTTTTTTAAAGATATCTGGCTTATTTTACTTCACATTCTTGTTTAATATATGTGTCCTCCAGCAGGGTGTGTGTGTGTGGGGATATATTTATATTTGGCATCATCATGATCGCTTGTTTCCCAGCACTGGAATCTCATGCTCCCACAGGAGGCCTGGAAGCATCTGCTGCCTCTGGGGACAGGAGGCAGCGAGTGGTTCTTGGGTTGTGATGGCCTCTGTGGACGGCTGGTCCTTTGTGTGCAGCGTAGCCCTCCTTAGAGGGACTCCTCATTTTATGTCACTTCTTAGGGTTCATCAGTAACTGGGCTGATCAGCATCAGATACCTGATAGCAGAAGCTGACCTTGTTGCGCTGACCCTGTGTGCACAGTGAAGGATCAAAGGAAATAAGACAATAGGATTCAGCTCCACCAAGTCTCTCTCTGTTATTTTCACCAGAGTCACAGTAGGGTCTTTTTTCTCCCCCCCCCCCAAAGATATACATAAAAGGACAGCAGTTGCACCCTGTGGAATCAGTTCATGAGGAGACAGTCAACGTGACCACAGATAGCAGGACCCCGGAAGTGTGCCTAGATCTGCACCAAGGCACCAACTACACCATGAGCATTTCCACCGCTCCTCCCACGCGCTCCGTGCCGGCCATTATCGGGTTCCAGACAGCTGGTAGGTGGAGGTGAAGTCTCATTGCCTCCCAGAAACTCCTAAGCACAGGATGTGGGGAAATGTCCTTCAGAGTCGGTTCGGCATGAGAGTTTATGGTTGCTTTCTGAGGTTTTTAGTCAGGAGGGTCCAGTTTTAGTAGGTTTGGAAGGAGAGATTCCTGTCCTGTTGATGCTAGGCCAAATGAGCACAGATGGATTGTTTCTCAGCTGGGTTCCTGGTTGAAATGGAAGGTAATAAGGCATTTAAAAGAGGAGAACATTAGGTGATGAGGCAGTCAATTCTCAATTATCCAAAGTACTAGAGGGTTGCCATGTGACTTACTGTTGCTGGGAAACACAACAGTCCTTTCTTCCTCTTGGCTATGGGAGAGGACGAGCCGGGGAGGGTGACCCAGTGGCTTTACATCTAGGATGGAAACTGATCCTGGGACTGGTTGGGGGTGTGAATCAAGCTGACAGTGGGCGAGTGGATAGGAAGAGGCAGCCCTAGGTTGCAGGAAGGGAGATATTAGGTGAAAAGAGAAGTGGACAGGAAGGAGTTTCTAAAAATAGTAATAAATCTCGTTGCGCATATGTAGTTCATGGATTTTTATAATTGACAATTTTAATATTTTTTTTGTTATTCTCATTATGGGGTTAATTAAATACTTATAAGCAAACCTTGAGAAGCCATTGGTGTCATTTATTATTTTGGGTGAGTTGAGGTAGTTTTCAACTAGCTGTCTGATGTCCCACTTAAAAGGTGCCTCAGCCTCCAGGTAGAGCTGCCACCAGAAACTGGGAAGTGACATGGATTTGGCAGAAATAATGAAATAGTCTGCCAGTCTTAACAATAGAGAACCAACCACAGAATTATAAAATTAGGTCCCCAGGGTACTTGTTTATAAATAAAACAATATGTTTCTTTCTAAGTAAATAATATGTAGGGAAAAGTGTAGAATGAATATGATAACCACAGAATCTTGTTCAAAATTAATGATAAACTGCCATAGATTTATCAGGACTACATCTTCCTTTTTTTTCTTATAAGTTTTTTTTCTATGTTATTTTATTTATTTATTTTTTTAATCATTATTTGCCCCAGGGGTACAGGTGTGTGAATCATCAGGCTTACCCATTTCACAGCACTCGCCATGGCACAAACCCTTCCCAATGTTACAAGTTTTTTATTTTAATTCCAGTACAGTTAACAGACAGTGTTATATGAATTTCAGGTGTACAATATAGTGATTCAACCATTCTCTAAAGGACTCAGAGCTCGTCATGATAAGTATACTCTTTAACCCCCATCACCTGTTTAACCTACCCCCCACCCACCTCCCCTCTGGTGACCATCAGTTTGTTCTCTGTAGTTAAGAGTCTGTTTCTTGGTTTGTCTCCCTCTCTCTCTTATTTCCCCTTTGCTCATTTGTTTTGTTTCTTAAATTCCACATATGAATGAAATCCTATGGTATTTGTCTTTCTCTGACTGACTTATTTCACTTAGCATAATACTCTCTAGCTCCATCTGGGTCATGGCAAATGGCAAGATTTCACTCTTTCTTTATGGCTGAATAATGTTCCTGTGTGTGTGTGTGTGTGTGTGTGTGTGTGTGGGTGGGTGGGTGTGTGCGTGCACGCACGCTCCACATCTTCTTTATCCATTCATCAGTTGATGGACACTTGAGCTGTTTCCATGTTTGGCTATTGTAAATAATGCTGCTATAAACGTAGGGGTGTTTATATGTATCCCTTTGAATTAGTGTTCTTGCATTCTTTGGGTAAATACTGGATCATAGGGTAGTTCCATTTTTAACTTTTTGAGGAACATCCATACCGTTTTCCACAGTGGCTGCACCCAGTTTGCATTCCCACCAACAGTGTGCATGAGAGTTCCTTTTCCTCTACATCCTCAATAGCGCTGGTTATTTCTTGTGTTGTTGATTTTAGCCATTCTGACAGGTGTGAGGTGATAATGTCATTGTGGTTTTGATTTGCATTTCCTGATGATAAGTGATGTTGAACATCTTTCAATGTGTCTGTTGGCCATCTGCATGTCTTCTTTAGAAAAATATTCATGTCTTTTGCTCATTTTTTAATTAGGTTTTTGTTTTTTGGGTGTTCAGTTATATCAGTTCTTTATGTATTTTGGAGACTAATGCTTTATCAGATATATTATTTGCAAGTACCTTCTCCTATTCTGTAGTTTACATTTTAGCTTTGTTGATTGTTTCCTTCGCTCTGCAAAAGCTTTTCATTTTCACATAGTCCCAATAGTTTATTTTTGCTTTTGTTTCCCTTGTCTCAGGAAACATATCTAGAGAAATGTTGCTGTGGCCAGTGTTAGAGAAATTACTGTCTGTGCTCTCTTCTAGGATTTTTAGGGTTTCAGATCTCACATTTAGGTCTTTAATCCATTTTCAGTTTATTTTTGTGTATGGTGAAAGAGAGCAGTCTCTGTTGCCATTCAGTTTTCCCAACACCATTTGTTGAAGAGACTATCTTTTCCCCATTGCCTATTGTTTCCCGCTTTGTCGTAGATTAATTGACCATATAATTGTGGGTTTATTTCTGAGTTTTCTCTTCTGTTCCATTGATCTGTGTGTCTGTTTTTGTGCTAGTATCATACTGTTTTGATCACTATGGTTTTGTAATAAAACTTGAAGTCTGGAAACATGATACCTCCAGTTTTGTTTTTCTTTTTCAAGATTGCTTTGGCTATGCACAGTCTTTTGTGGTCCCATACAAATTTTAGGATTGTTTGTTGTAGTTCTCTGAAAAATGCTATTGGTATTTTGAAAGGGGTTACATTAAATCTGTAGATTGCTTTGGGTAGGATGGACATTTTAACAATGTGGTGTTCTTCCAATCCATGAGCATGGGATGTCTTTCCATTTCTTTGTGTTGTCTTCAGTTTCTTTCATCTGTATTTTATAGTTTTCAGAGTACAAGTCTTTTACCACTGTGGTAAAGTTTATTCCTAGGTATTTCATTGTTTTTGACGCAATTGTAAATGAGGGTGTTTTCTTAATTTCTCTTTCTTCTGCTTCATTATTGGTGTATAGAAATGCAACCGATTTCTGTATGATGATTTTGTATCCTGTGACGTTACCAAATTCATTGATCAGTGTTAGTAGTTTTTTGGTGGAATTTTTAGGATTTTCTATATATAGTGTCATGTCACCTGTAAATAGTAAAAGCTTGCTTCTTCCTTACCAATTTGGATCTTTTTTATTTCTTTTTGTTGTCTGATTGCCGTGGCTAGGACTTCCAGTACTATGTTGAATAAAAGTGGTGAGAGTAGATAACCTTGTCTTGTTCTTGACCTTAGGAGAAAAGCTCTCAGTTTTCCCCCATTAAGGAGGATGTTAGCTGTGGGTTTTTCATATAAGACATTTATTATGTTGAGGTATGTTTCCTTTAGACTTTTGTTGAAGGTTTTTATCATGAGTGGATGTTGTATTTGTCAAACGCTTTTTCTGTATCTATGGAAATGATCATCTGGTTCTTTTCCTTTCTTGTATCTTGTGATTCATTTGTGAATATGGAACCACCCTTGTATCCTGGGAGTTAAATCCCACTTGAATGTGGTGAATGATTTTCTTAATGTATTGTTGGATTCAGTTTACTAGTATTTTGTTGAGGATTTTTGCATCCGTGTTCATCAGAGATATTGGCCTGTAGTTCTCATTCTTTTTTTTTTTTTTAAAGATTTTTATTTATTTGACACAGAGAGAGAGTACAAGTAGGCAGAGAGGCAGGCAGAGAGAGAGGAGGAAGCAGGCTCCCTGCTGAGCAGAGAGCCTGATGCGGCCTCGATCCCAGGACCCTGAGATCATGACCTGAGCCGAAAGCAGAGGCTTTAACCCACCGAGCCACCCAGGCGCCCTGTAGTTCTCATTCTTTTGTGGTGTCTTTATCTTGCTTTGGTATCAGGATGATACTGGCCTTAGAGAATGAATTTGGAAGTTTTCCTTCTTCTATTTTTTGGAGTAGTTTGAGAGAATAGATATCAAATCTTTAAATGTTTGGTAGAATTTGCCTGTGATGCCATCTGGTCCTGTACTTTTGTTTGTTGGGAGTTTTTTGATTACTGATTTGATTTCTTGGCTGGTTATTGGTCTGTTCAAATTTTCTTTCTTCCTATTTCAGTTTTGGTAGATTATATGATTCTAGGAATTTATCCATTTTTTTCTAGGTTGTCCAATTTGTTGGCATGTAATTTTTCATAGTATTCTCTTTCAGCTATTTGTATATCTGTGGTGTTGTTTGTTATTTCTCCTCTCTCATTCGTGATTTTGTTTGAGTCCCCTCTCTCTCTCTCTCTCTCTCTCTCTCTCTTTTTTTCTTCCTGAGTCTGGCTAGAAGTTTATCAGTTTTGTTGATCTTTTCAAAGAACTGGTTCCTGGTTTCATTAATTTGTTCTATTGTTTTTTGGTTTCTATATAATTTATTTGTACTCTAATCTTTATTATTTCCTTCCTTTTGGTGGGTTTAGCTTTAGTTTGTTGTTCCTTTTTTTTTTTTGCTCCTTTAGATGTAAGGTTAGGTTTTTATGTGAGATTTATTTGCTTCTTGAGGTAGGTCTGTACTGCCCTAAACTTCCCTCTTAGAATCATTTTTGTTGGGGCTCCCGGGTGGCTTAGTTGGTTAAGCATCTGCCTTTGGCTCAGGTCATGATTTCAGGGTCTTGGAATGGAGCCTGCATCGAGCCCTACATCGAGCCCCCATTGGGGGAGGTCTGTTTCTCCCTCTCACTTTCTGCTCTGTGCTCTCTCCCTCAAATAAATAAATAAAATCTTAAAAAAAAAGAACCATTTTTGCTGCACCCCAAAGATTTTTGACTGTTGTGTTTTCATTTTCATTTATTTTCCTATAATTCTTTATTTCTTCTTTGATTTCTTGGTTGACCTATTCATTGTTTAGTAGCATGTTATTTAACTTCCATTGTATTTGTGGTCTTTCCAGATTTTTCTTGTGATTGACTTCTAGTTTCAAAGTGTTGTGGTCAGAAAAGATGCATAGAATGACTTCGATCTTTTTGAATTTGTTGAGACTTGTTTCATGGCCTAATATGTGGTCTGTTCTGGAGAATATTCTGTGTGCACTTGCAAAGAATGTGTACTCTGTTGTTTTAAGATGGAATGTTTTGAATATATCTGTTAAATCCATCTATTCCAGTGTGTCATTCAATGCCACTCTTTCTTTGTTGATTTTTGCATAGATGATCTGTCCATTGATGTAAGGGGGATGGTGAAGTCCCCTACTATTATTGTGTTACTAAATATTAGTTCCTTTATGTTTGTAATTAATTGCTTTCTATATTGGGTGATCCCATGTTGGGTACATAAATATTTATAATTGTTCTATTGTCTTGTTGGATTGTCCCTTTTATTATTATACAGTGTCCTTCTTTGAGTCTTATTACATTCCTTTTTTTAAAGTCTGTTTTGTCTCAGGGCACCTGTGTGGCTCAGTCAGTTGAGCATCTGACTCTTGATTTCAGCTCAGGTCATGATCTCGGGGTTGTGGGATAGACCCCGAGTTGGGCTCCACTCTCAGCAGTGAATCTGCTTGGGATTCTTTCCTTCTGCCTGTCCCCCTGCTCATGTGCTCTCTTACCCTCTCTCTCTCTAAAATAAGTAAATAAGTCTTAAAAAAATAGTGTATTCTGCCACATATAAGTATTGCTACCTCAGCTTTCTTTTGACATCCATTTGCATGATAGATGTTTTTCCATCCCCTCACTTTCTATAGGTCTGAAATGAGTTTCTTGTAGGCAGCATATAGATAGGTCTGTTTTTTTAAATCCATTCTGATACCCTGTCTTTTGATTGGAGCTTAGTCTATTTACATTCAAAGTAATATTGAGAGATATGTATTGTCATTTTGTTACTTGTTTGTGGTTCATTTTGTAGTTTTTCTGGGAAATATGTCTTTTTAAAAGACTTCAAACTCGTGTCATTATTCAGTCAGAATGACAGCTTGCTGTTCAGCGTCAGCTGGTTTTACTAACATCCGGTTACCTCTGCAAGGTGATCTTCTCACCCCGGGAAGAGGATGGTGGCCTTTGGGGTCAGACAGACCTGGTTTTGCCTCTTAACTCTGCTTTGAAGAGTTAGGTCACCATGGCTGAGTTTTTAAATGTCTCCAGAGCTCTTTCCTCTTTCTGAAATTTTAAGTGGAATTGGATTAAATTTGGAAGTTAATTTAGTGAGAACTGGGGTTTATGTGGAGCCATTCCAACTGGGAACAAAGCACGTTTCTACATTTACTCAATATGTACTTGAGTTTTATCTTTTCTGTTCATCTAAGCACTGGTGTAAAGATTTGCCATTCTCTTCCTCGAGAAGCCTGTATGTTTGGCGATCTGTTATCATTTAAGCTTTACACTAGTTTTCTTAGAATGATTTGGGAAGTTTTCCATATTTCTCTATGCTTTGGAAAAGTTTGTATCACTTTGGAATTATTGCCTTCCTTTTAAAGGCGGACACATTTGCTCATAGGATCATTAAGTTTCACCTTTTGGGAGATAATTCTTTGACAACTTTGTTGATTTCTTCTGTGATTTTCTTTTGATCTGTTTATGTTTCCTACACTTTCTTCAGGCAATTTTTAAAGCTTATATTTTCCTAAAGAAGTGTTCATTTGGTTGGGATTTTAAATATATCGGCAGAATGTCTTACGGAATACTTGTTTGCAACTGCTCTGGGGTTACAAGTTATGTAACCCCAGGTTACTCTGATTCCTAAATTTGGTTTTCTCTCTCTTTTAAAAAATTGATTAGCTTAGCTTGAGTTTTCTGTTTTATTACTGTTTCTTTCCCCAGAGAATAAACTCTTGGGTTTTTAAGTGTTTTTTTCTGTCTCATTAATTTCTCCCCTTAGTTTTATTACTTTTTTCTCCTCGATTCTCTTAAGTTAGTTATATTGTTCTATTACAAATTTTTGAGTTGAAAGCATAATTCAATTCATTTCCATTCTTTCCTGTTTGATAATAAAAGTCTTTAATGTTCTTGGACTTGAGCATTGAAGAATTCCTTAGGCATTGATACATATTCTCTTTATCCCTACTTTCAGGGCATGATAAAATTGTCCTTATGATTTTCTCTTTGACCGCAGAATTATTTATGAGTGTGTTAATATTTGTTCTCTTTATGTTTACTTTCAAAGCATTACCTAATTGCTATTTGATTTCCCCATTGGTTGAAGGCTAATTACTTGTGAATTATACAAGTGGTAGGTTTTCTTTTTTTTTTAATATTTAATTTTGTTGTTAATTTCTAGTTTTATCACATTTTGGTATTTTTGAGGGGATTTATTATCATTTTCTTGGGGCTTATTATTTGGGAAAGTTTTATGATAATAAGTTTTGTGATAAGTTTTGCTTGTGAGTAGAGTAAGATATAGTCTCCAGTCAACTCTATTAATAAAGGTATTCCAGACTTCTGTTTTTTGTTGTCGTTGGTGGTTTGTAGATACTTGGATTGCCATTTTGCTCAGTGTCTCTCAGAAATTCTAATTGTTTCACACATTTTTAAAAAAAGATTTTATTTATTTATTTGACAGAGAGAGAGATCACAAGTAGGCAGAGAGGCAGGCAGAGGGAGAGAGAAGGAAGCAGGCTCCCTGCTGAGCAGAGAGCCTGATGCGGGCCTCGATCCCAGGACCCCGAGACCATGACCTGAGCCAAAGGCAGAGGCTTTAACCCACTGAGCCACTCAGGTGCCCAGATTGACACATTTTTGAGTTATGATATTTATGTTCATGACTGATGTCTTACCTGTAGATTCTATCTTTCATTAGTAACAAATGGCTCACTTTATCCTGTTTAAAATTTTTTACCTTGAATTATAGTTGGATAGCAATCTTGGTTTCCTTGATTTCTTTGTACATCTATTTGCCTAATATGCCTTTGCCCACTTTTGTTCTTTTTTAAATTAAAAAAAATTTCATTTCAGTGTAGTTAACATACAGTGCTGTATCAGTTTCAGGTGTATAGTGATTCAGCAGTTCCATATATTACTCAGTGCTCATCACAATTAGTGTACTTTTTTTTTTAAAAGATTTTATTTATTCATTTGACAGAGAGAGAGAGATTACAAGTAGGCAGAGAGGCAGGCAGAGAGAGAGAGGAGAGAGGAGGAAGCAGGCTTCCTGCTGAGCAGGGAGCCCGATGTAGGGCTCGATCCCAGGACCCTGGGATCATGACCTGAGCCGAAGGCAGTGGCTTTAACCCACTGAGCCACCCAGGTGCCCAATTAGTGTACTTTTAATCCCTTCACCTGTTTCCCTGCCCTCCCCACCCCAAACACTTTTGTTCTTCTTAAAATCTATCTCAGTAACATTGCCATAGATGTACTCCAGGAGGCAGCATATGTTGTGAAGCTTTCTGAGAGAAGTTTTGTTTTTAAGTAGATAAGCCATTTACATTTAGTGTTCTTTGTAATATGATTTTCCTTTCTTCTGTCATCCTGGTTTTTTTCTAATATTGCTTCGCTGTGTCCATTGCATTCTACCTTTTTCTTACACAGATTTTCTTTTTCAGTGATTCAAACACTATAGATTTTTAAATTTTATATTACACATTAAAAAACAAACAAAATCCTATTTGAATGTGTATTTCTCTGATTACCAGTGTTCAGACTGAAATAATGTTAACTCCTTCCTGAATAAGATAAGGAAGTCAGCATTCTCAACTTCCTTTTTTTCTTTCTCCGCTTGCTTCCTTTATGTTATTGGCTTAATACAGCATTTTATTGCCAGCTTCTTATTTTTAATTACTTTTTAATTTGTACTTCATTTTTAAAGAATTCATTTTTATATTGACTTAGAGCAGTATTTATAACACTTATTTAAATGGGTGTATGTTTTAACAGTTTCGGTGCTTACTACCAGTCCTTTCATACCAAAGTTTCTTTATTTTTTTTCTGTATTTCACTGCACAATGATTTCCATCTTCTCCTTTCCAAGGAATGGGATACTTTCTGAGCCTGTGATTATGTGAGAATGTCTTTTTGCTGTCTTCACGACTAAATCAGAGCTCAATAGAAGATAAAATCCCTGGTCCATACCTGCTGTTGGTAGAATTCTAGAGGCATTTCACATTGATTTGGGGAATTTAAACTTTTGAAAGAGAATTTGAAGAAGGTGTGATTTTTTTTTTAGAAAAAAATCCTGTTATAGACAATCTGATTTTTAAACCTTGATGTCACAGAGGCTTTCTTTATGTGTGAAATTGATGACTAATTATTTATTCATGCATATGGTAAGAGTTTATTGACCACTTGTGTGTTTTTTGACATTGTTTTAGGCATTGGGAATTCAGTAGTGAGTAAGACAGAAAGATCCCTTCCCTCATGAAAACTAGTCAGGTGTGAATAAAAATGTTACTGTTTTTCACTAAGTTTTCCTAGTACGCTGAGGGTTTTTGGATCTTCAGATTTTGGTCCATTTGATATAGTCTGAAGTGGTGGGGTTTGGAGCTGGTGGTGGTTTTATGAAAGCATGGGGACAGGGCCTGTGGGCAGAAAGAGCTGCACTCGGTTGTGACAGGTGACCGATTATATACTTTCAAGTTGGTTGGGGGTTAGGGAAAGCACGAGCCTCCAAGGTGTTTTGGAAACAAGGTTTCCAGGATCCTGAGGGGACTAGTTATTGTTAGGAGAAGGTCATTTATTACTATCTAGTAAACCCTTAGTCATGAGACCCTTCAGATGTATATCAGCGGGCCATATGCTTGGATGGTGATTGCCCCATGTATCTTGGTGGGGTAGAGATAAAGGAACTTTCCAAAAGCATGTGTAGGTTCAGGGAGACTCAAAGGATGGGGGTGGGGGCACTTGGGCTAAGATTGCCTTTTGCCCCTAGCAAAGTGTCAACATCCAGGCAGCCGAGCTCTCAGAGGAAGGTCACTCTACCTGTTTCAAGGACTTGTTAGTGGGCTCTAGGCAGGAAGGAAACTTAATTCTTTCTTTTGCTTTTGTTTCCCATATCACATTTATACATTAGATAGTTTCTTTCATGAAGTCTCTGATTATTGCTTTTTTTTTTCATTTGGTATTTTGGCTCATCAAATGCTCCTATATGGAATTCCTTGTGTGTCTGCACTGGTCTTCACTCTCTCCCTTCCCTGCCTTTTCCCTCTGTCGTCTGTGAGAGTGCAGCAGATGTATTCTGTACAGACATGTATGCATATGTGCATCGACCTTTCTGGACTTCACTATTTCTAATGCATGTTATATTTTGTTGTTGAACTTGCATTTCCTTGTCTTATCTAGTTCCATTTTTTTTTTTAAGGAAAAAAAAAGCTCTACGCCCAATGTGGGGCTTAAACTCACAATCCCAGGATCAAGAATCACATGCTCTATGGACTAAGCCAGCAGGCACCCCTCACCTACTTCCCTTTTTATTTCTGCCTCTCTCAACGAGTTTCCTCCCTTGTGTTCTATTATTAGCTCATCCTTTATCTGTTTTAATCTATCCTTAAAATTTTTTACTGAAAATACCAAAAAAATTTTGCCTAATTTTACTGTTACTTTGCTTAATATTTTTTTTTCAAAAGAATCNTTACTGTTACTTTGCTTAATATTGTTTTTTCAAAAGAATCTTCATTCTTTGCCTCTCAAGCACAATCTTCTTTGTAGAATCATTTCGTAGGCTTTTTTTTTTCTTTTTGGCTTCTAGATTACTTATTTTTAGAAGATAAAAGCTTTAACTAGGTTTGATATTTCTCTCATAATAAAATGGATGGCATTCTCTTTGCTATTACTTTTTATTGGATGATATTAGTGTTCCTTTCTCAGATTTCCTCTTGAAGGATTTACTGCTGATTGGATAATCCAGCATCCTTCTGGGAACAGCTAGCTGTGAGAAAGCCCACTGCCCTGAGCTTTATTTCTGATCACTTTTTATTTTTTTAAAGTAGGTTCCATACCCAGTGTGGAGCCCAGAAGGGGCTTGAACTCATGACACTGAGATCAAGAACTGAACTGAGGTAAAGAGTCAGACGCTTAACTGACTGACCCATCCAGGCACCCCTATTTCTGAGCACTTTGCTATCTTTTTTTTTTTTTAAGATTTACTTATTTATTTGAGAGAGAGAGAGAGAGAGAGCGCGAGAGCGCGAGCACGTCCATGGGGGGAGGGGCAGAGGGAGAGAACTTCAAGCAGACTCCCTGCTGAGTGTGGGGAGTTGGGGGTGGGGGAGG